>PVKU01005839.1:0-115052 GCA_004027475.1 Anoura caudifer | reverse complement strand
TGTAGCTCAGTGGATTGAGCGCAGGCCTGTGAACCAAAGGGTCTCTGGTTTGATTCCCAGCCAGGGCACATGCCTGGGTTGCAGGCCAGGTCCCCCAATAGGGGATGTGCAAGGGGCAACCACACATTGATGTTTCTCTCCCTCTCTTTCTCCTTTCTTTCCCCTTTCTCTAAAAAATAAATAAATAAAATTAAAAAAATAATAATTTTATAGAAGAAAAACTGAGTCTCAATTCTCAATTCTCTGTCCAAGGTGGATAGAATTTCTTTCAGGTTTAATACTCTTTCAATATTCCTATCACAGGGGAAGGAGTGATTATAAATACCACCTAAGACATTTTTGAATTTACAATTACTTGGGCCTGATATCTAAAACTTCTATTCTACAGGTGTTTGGTGATGTCAAGTCTCTGTGTTTTAATTATTTATAATTTATAGAGATAAATAGTGATGTTGATGTACACACCTATTTGAAAATCACTGTCATTTGCTGTTATAGAACATAGTTACTAAAATACTGCTTTCAGCCATCAAAAAATGTTCAGATAGAAACTGATGCTCCTAGCCTCTGGGTCCTAGAAAAATGGCTTCTATTCTATTATTACTGTCTAATGTCTATTGGTCTATTATTATGTACTTGATACTATTCTAAGCAGTTTATCTCTAATAACTAATCTTCACAGTGGCATTACTGGATATAAACACATTTCATAGTTAAGAAACTAAGGCATAATATTAAGAAATTTGCCCAAAACAACAAAATTTGAATGAATGCTATGTGATAATGGAGCCTACTGTCATAAAATACTCCCTGAATACTCACTAGTATCTCTATGGCACTCAAAGACTCTCCTTTTTAGATTATGAAACATTTCATGTATGCAAATTAATATGCATATCATCAGTGATAGATGCATGGAATAAAAATAATAAAATACATATTTTACTGTTAAGATATGGAACATAAGAATAATTAAACCCTTTAACATAGCTTCATAATGTATTTGAAAGAAATTTATATTCACTTGTGTCTATTTTTATTACATTTTAGATTTTTCCCATTTTTATGGATTGGATCTGTTTAATTTGTTTTATGATAAATGTATGTAGATATACACACACATATAATTTCCCTTATTTTTCTTACTCAAAAGTGAGTTTTTCTGCAGTTTGCTTTTTTCACTAATAATGTATTCTAGAAATCATTTTATTCTTGTTCCAAATAACTTTCTTATTGCTTTTACATTTTTATAGTATTTCAGGTTGTTAAATGCCATAGTTTATTCAACCAATCTCTTGTAAGTGTATATTCAGATTGTTTCTAAACTTTGTAGTTAAACTGAGGACATGATTAATAAACTTACACACATGTATTTTTAATTATTTGAGGATAAGTTCATACAAGTGGGATTGCTGAATCAAATGGTAAATGAATATGCAGTTTTGTAATATATTGCCAACTTCTCTGTAAGTCTACATTATTTTATATTTCCACCTACATTATATAAGCATTCCTACTTCTTCACAGCTTTATCAACAGATGTGTTGACAACTTCTGAAATTTTGCCTATCTGGGACATGATATATAATATTTCAATATTTCAATATAATTTTAATTTCTAAGTGTAATGGATGTGGGATGAGGTCCATGAACTTGGGGTGTCTGGGAATATAAAATATGCCCCACAAGCCTAGCTTGAGGGCTGGGAAGAGAGCAGCACAGTGATTGAGAGTTACTTTGCATATCAATAACAGCAGGCTAGCTTCATGGTAATGCTGAACAGTTTGCCTGGGCCAGGGAGATATCTGGGCATGATTTTGACCCATGATATAGCTGACAGGGAGCTCCCCTGGTTACAGTAACTGCATGAGAGCTTGGAGGTGGTTCGCTCCATGCCACTTGGCCACGCCTGCCCAGACTAACAATGGCAGCCGGCAAAGGTAGAAAATATAGTAGGCCTGGCACGTATAGCTGATTGTGGGAGGAGTTGGAAACAGGGTTACAGAGGAGGATCCAGGCTGAGATTTAAACTAAAAGTCATGTGTGATGGGACCTTGCAGGACCAGGTGGCTCAAAAGGGGTTGGAAGGACCCTCACCAGCCTCCAGCCAATGATGTGCCACTCAATTTTGGATTAAGAACTGGAGATTGCAGTGACTTGGCTGATGGTGCTGGGAATCATGGGAGGCCTGCCTGGCCAAGCAAGGATTACTGGGAGGAACTGGCTAAAGTGAGCTTTGGACTTTGGTTTTTTTCTTTCCTGAAAGGTGGCACTTCTGACTGCCATGCTCTGAGACTGGCCTGACTGGGCAAAGGGGGAGGGCAACAGTGTGTATGTGTTTGTGGGCATTCAAAGAAAGTGGACTTAATGGCAAAAATCCTCCATTACTCTAAACCTGTATAACTTTTAATTAAAAAATCCCCTTCCTTTTTACTAAACTCTGGCACTGAGAGCCACAGCTGTTATTGTCGGTGAGCAAATGAACCCAAGAGCGTAAGACCCAAAGGGAGTTTCTCTTACATAAGTATTTACAAAGTATATAATTTAATTTATTAGTTTTTAATCCAATGTGTATTTTTGATTCACAGTTTACGGTCTTGCTCAGTGAACTTGTTGTTTATGCTTGGCTCTCTTTTTCAGTCTGGGTCATTTTTCAGAGGTTATGTCTTTTGTGTGTGAGTCCCTGATTCAATATCCCATATCACAGGATCCAGCACAAGTAATGCCCCCTTTTTACCACAAAATCTTTATTACAAAATCATAAGCATGTAATTCTGTAACATAACAATAACACACTCAAGCACACCATATGACATTTTAGGTGAAATGTTCAAATTAAAACTATAAATTATTACCCCCATATGATTACCCTACCAAGCACACTCAAGCCAGTGTGACTCCTGCTGGACCCTATATCTAAAACTGAAGTGCCATAACGTGCCAATTTTTGGATTGTCAATTTCTTCAAAAGCTAATTACCTATTTGTGTTAATATTCTACTCTCTCCCTTCTCCTTCCCTGTGTCCCTTCCTTCTTCCTTTCTCATTCTCTCTCTTTTCTCCCTCTTCCTCCTCCTTTTTCACTCACTCACTTCCTCTCTGCTTTAAAGGATTTCTCTCAATTCCTTTCTATGTCCATCAGTAATTTAAAACAAAATTTTAGTATGTGTAGTTTGCATATTGCCATATTATAGAAAACTGCTATCAGACCTGGCTTTTCGATACTTTAGAAGGCCCTGTTCGATATCATTGGTAAATCAGATGCTTTCCTCTAACGTTATTCTGCACTTCTCCTTAATGAGAGAAAATTGTGTACAAATGTTAATTTGTGCATTAAATGTTTGTCCTGGAGCCCAAAAAAGTAGGCATCATGAAAAATCATACAAAAAAAGGTTCAGGTATGAAGAAAAAATCAGAAAACCCCAGGAGAGTAATTTTTATAGTTAAACTATGCCCAAAATGCAGATTAAAATAATTTACAGCTCCTGTGTGTATTTTATTTGGGGTTTTACTTCATATAATTTTTAAAATAAGTTATTTAATATTTAATTTTCTAATCAGCAGATTTACTTTATATAAAAATCTGATTGAAACAGGGTTTTCAACACCTATTTATGAGCCAAATTCATGGTAGCTGTATAGAAAATACTCAAAAACCTTATTAAAAATACAGATTCTTAGGACTTATTCATATTTAATACAGATAAAAAGCAATGCATCAAACTTACAGGTAAATAAATGAGGGGTTAAAAATAAATGGCCTGAGGTTCTGCAGCTACTATCTGACAAGCAAGTCAGTTGACAATTATTCTAAAGATGCCAGTATTGGACATATTCCTTATGACATTTGTGTCAGCCTTCTCAGCTTTTCTAATTATCTATTTGTCCATCATGAAGACAATGCAACTGAATAGTGTGTGCTGTTGGGAAATGGTTCAAATTTATTACATGGTAATATTTTTTTAGCTGTTAGTCAGAAGTTTCCAAACTAAATAGATAAGCAAACACTAAGAAGAATTGGTCAGGATCAGTTGTTGAATGTGATCCACATTTATTCCTGAAATTGAAGTCATAGTTTATTTTATGATAGACACAATAAATTATATTACAAAAATAAATGTAAATTGCAAGTTTATTTATTTAGAAATTAAAGTAAACAAACATTTTACTTGTGATTGATGTTAGATAAGTCTGTTGATAACATATTTACTGGGGTGTATACGAAACAAAGTAGAGAACATATTGTCCATCTATTCTCTGAAGAACATTTTTTAAACCAAGCAAAATGGGAATCCATTTAGCTTAAAGGGTATGCAAGTAGCCTCTAGAGTATGTAAAAGATACAGAAAGAGATTTGTCTCATGTATTTCTGATTTTGAAATGGCAATCTCTATGAATAACTTCTTAAATTTCTTAGCTTCTCTTGTCTTAAGAAGATTCTATGTCTTATGGCTAATCTTCTCAAAAGTTCCTTCAAAGAACCTGGAAAATATTGGGACATGTACAGGTTTCTGAGGATGAACTGCAGTTAATTACAGTTTAGAAGCCTCCCATGAAGAGCTGCAGGAAATGAGGTAGAGAGAGATGAGTGAAGCATTTTTGAATATTTTAGCCAAAAATGGGAGGAAAATGTATTTATGTTTGTACGTGCATTACTGTATTTGACAGGGGAGACTGAGTTGGAGGACTTGATGGTTATTGAACTTAGAACTTCAGGAGATTCAGTGAATTGCATGTCAGCAATGCTTCATGTGGATATCAGTAATGTCAATGAAGCTCTTTCAGAGTGCAAAGACCCATTGAGTAGTTATAGTAATTTTAAAGAATAGTCACAAATATCTACAGTTTGTCTTAATAATGCAGAAGTATACACTCCAGAGAACTGTTTTATGAGCCACAATGGAGATGTTGGGGTTATCTTTTTGCCTTAGGTTGTCATTAAGTATGCAGTCTCTAAAATAAAGGATGATCCACACATAAACCCCAAATTTCTTAAATTTGAGAAGGACTTGTGTTCCTAGATAGGACAGATTATTCCAGAAGAATTGAGTCCAGAGGATTAAACATATATACTTTTTAAAGTTTCCAAAAGTTAAAAATATACATATTTTCTTAAGTTCTATTAAGACACTGGCTGAAGGAGGTCATTTTGGTTGCAGGGCTGGGAGGCTGGGCACTGCCTATGACAAGGCGCATCTCTGAAGACACAAAGCCCTCCTCACAGTGTCTCCCATGTTATGGGGTGTTAATTGATGCTACAGGGCAGGAAGAGGTAGGTACCAGAGTTTGGCCATTGATGGCAGGAAAGCCAGCTGAGTGGAGAGTCCAAACATATATATCCAAAGACACATAGGCTCCCAGAAGGAACTTCTAGCTGCTGAGGACCCCAACCCAAATCAGAGGTCACGTAAAGCAGACATTCTGACTCACAGCTTACATTGTGTTCTTGCTTTAGTTTGGATCTGATGCATATGTCTTGTTTAAGAATGCCTGTGCCCAGTTTCTCCAACCCATCTTCAGTATGCGGTACTCTAGAGAAATTGGCTTTAGGTTTACAAACTAGCCTTTATGCTTTGAGCTGTTGGGTAGTTGCAAACCAGTAAAGACACGTACTATGAAAAAAATTAATCTTGGATTAAAAACTTGATACAGACCAAACAAATTTATTTCCTATCTAGGCAGTCCATCCCCTGCCCCCCAGCAATTGTGAATCATGGTAGCAGTGGATAGCGTTACCGTCTGTGTCAGCACCTGAGCAGCAAGGTAATATCCTAGATATGGTGGAAAAGTAAACATTAAAGTCTCCCTTCATCAATAATGAGGTATTTTCATAACAACCATGTCTCTCACAATGTTCATAAAATATATCGTCATCACAATAACTGGATCACTTTGTATCAAGGATCTTGGTGCACATGATTTAGAAATATTTCTTTCATGCACTCCAGGTTAATTTGTTATCACTAACTTAACCTGTTGATTGATGACTACATAATTCATTGGAGGCAATGATTCTGATATATGATTTACCTCATAAATAATTGAATATTCATTCTACACCCAAATGAATTAGAATGTACTGTTTCATGATAACTATAGATATAGGGTTGTCACAGTCTATAAATCTCATGCTTTTATATTTATGGTGATGACTTCATGAGAGCATCTTTAAATTATGAGGTCTGTCCGAGGAAAGTCCAGCCATTGTTAATATGAGAACAGTTTGTATGACATTGTTGTGACCTGGCAGCCAAAGAGAGTGGACTGGAATATGCATGCGTGAACAATGACAACTTCACTGTACTAGTCAGTGGGGGTGATAGACTCCATTGAATAAGCATGTGTATTGTGTGGCTGTCATATTCAAAATGACTACAGCAACAATCTGCATCAAATTTTGCATTAAGTTTGAATATTCCTCCATGGAAACTATTTCAGTGATTCAGAAGTCCACAGGTACGGGCACCTGGTAATTGGCAACTTAATCACAACCACATGACCACTCATGCATCATATCTCATGCAGTTTTTTGGCAAAACATCAAATCAACCAGGTAACTCAGCCCTCTTACAGTCCATATTTGAAGCCGTGCAACTTCTGACTTTCCCCAAACTAAAATCACTTCTGAAAGGGAAGAGATTTCAGATCATTGATAAGATTCAGGAAAATATAATGGGGCAGCTGATGTTGATTGGGAGAACTCTGTGAGGTCCCAAGGTGCCTACTTTAAAGGGGACTGGTGTGTCATTGTCCAATGTACAGTGTTTCTTGTATCTTGTATCTTCTTTAATAAATGTCTCTATTTTTCATATTAGGTGGCTGGATAGCTTTATAGACCTCGTATATTAAGCAATGGAATGGGAGTAGATATGGCTCTATATCAATTATCAATTAAGTTGATTCCATTTACTTTTAAGGATTTGTTCAACCCCAGAATCTCACAGGCGCTTAAGGTGAGTTTCTTCTGGACACATAGGGAACTTTCTAGGTGCATCTTTGTTTGTTTCTGGGTGTTCTGGTTATAATTAGGAACCTTAATGAGGTTCTACAGTGAACTTCAAAGTGTTCTGCTTTGGAGTATGACCTTGTCTGGATCTTAATTCCTATGGAGACTGCCTCCTGGTTTAGCCATGGGCTATCTATCTGGACCTTATGTTTGACATAATTAGTAAATTTTTTCCTGTACTTTTGGTGATTTGGGGTTCAGAGAGTAGCCCAATTAGATTATCTATAAGGACTGTAGCTATTTTCAGTTAGAAAATAAGAGATCTCTTATTGCTCTATTACTTCAGTTAGAAGTAAGAAATTTTAGAACTATTCAACAGGACATGCAAAGAGTACTTGAAAAATAAGGGATAGTACTGAAGAAATCTGGAGGAAAATACTGTAAATAAAATGGGCCCCATAGGAGACAGACAGATTAGCTCTCTTAGTTGTGATTTTAACAAAGGTTTCCTCCTTCTTTTGTTAATAGGCAGTTTAATTAAATAATTAGATGGTTGTGTTGAGGGAAGGCTCCACCACAAGCTCTAGGATTTTCTGTGCTTAAATCAACCATGTAAATTTCTTTCTCCTTTTTTAGAGCTAGTTTAGAGTTGGACATCTGATCTAATTCAGTTTAATGAGAAATCAGGGAATTATACAAAGAAACTAATAAGAGATTTAAAGGAATCTCTTTTCCTTTTTACCTTGAGAGGTAAACCTTGGAGCAGTGGCATCCATCGTGCAAATGTGTGGGAGACCGAGAGTAGTGCAGAGTAGCTGATTTAGATCCTCACATTGGTGAGCATCTGATTTAACTAATCCTGGCTTTACTGCATTCTGGATTTTTGTTATGTTAGAAAATAAATGTTTGTGATTCAAGCCACTTTTAGTTTTAATCGGCTGTCTAAAATTTGTCAATGTGTGTATGTGTTGATTCTGATTAAAGAATTTGAACATGCCCTGGCTGGTATGGCTCAGTGGATTGAGATTAAGTTACCTTGTAACTTGATCTCTCTTTCTCCCTCCCTTCCCGTCTTTCTAAAAATAAATAAAATATTTTTAAAATAAAATAAAAATTTTGAACATGCAAGAATAATGTAAGTTTATGTTCCTGCTAAGTAGACATAAATAAATATTACAATTTGCTTTCAGACTGTGCTCCGTAGATACTATAAGCTGGTGGCCTATGGGCCCCTATATTCACTTCTTTGGTCTGTATGCTACATATATCATTTTGTTAATTTTTGCCACATCCCTGTTATGTACTAGCCTGTCTCACATATTTTCACAATCTGATTGGCTACTGTAGTCATACAACTTGAGGTTTCTGGTTAAAAAGCTATAACAATTAATATTTGAAACATTTATGTAACCACCTTAAGATTTTGAAAAGGAACTATGGGATATTATCAAACATATTCTGTATTGATTTCATCACTAATTTTTATTTTAAGAAAATAAATCTGCCAGTCTGCAGAGATGTAGGTATTTAATCCTTAAGCGGTGCTAATTTTAGTGATAAAATCATAAAAATCTCAACTAATAATATTTTGAAAATTTTTAAAGTATGATATATTTAGTTATAAAAGTGTTATTTTCATTTTCCTTATTTGTCTCAGTTTGATCTATTAAAATAAATTAAAGACAAAATAACTGATCTAACAACCCCTCTGAAGGAACACTTATGGATTATGAAAGAAAATTTTTTTAAAGATTTTTTTTCTAGACAGAGGGGAAAGGAAGGAGAGAGGGAGAGAAACATCAATGTGTGGTTGCCTCTTGTGCACCCCTACTGGGGACCTGGCCTACAACCCAGGCATGTGCCCTGGCTGGGAATCAAACCGGTTACTCTTTGGTTTGAAGGCCAATACTCAGTCCACTGAACCACACCAGCCAGGGCACATAAGACAATTTTATATGGCTCTGAAGCAGATGTATTTTATGATTTTTGGTGAATATTCATAAGCCTGTCAGAGCTATGCACATACAGAATAAACAATCTCAGTTTTGACTGTGCTTATAGAACTACATTTGTAGAACATTTGTTGTGGAATTTACATATTTAAATTGCAAGACAAATAAGGAAAGAACTGTACTGACATGACTGAGAATGGCAAAGGAAATTGTGAGCCATAATTTTGTAAAAGAATCCATTACTAGTTTAACAGTTTAGGGTAACTTCTTATAAAGTCAGCCTAACAGTCTCTACTCCTGGTTCTACCACTTTGAGGTACCGAGAAAGTGATATAAGTTCTTTAAATTAAAATGACCTCTTTGATGATGATTATGCCTGCCTCTATTTACCTTCTGGCACATGAAGGGAAATGATAAGAATCTATGTGAATTATCTTTGTAAAAAATATATTTGGTAAATTACCTAAAGGTGTTTGAAAAATGTGCTATTTTGGTCGAAGACTATTGACATTTAGGATATTTATTGGTAGAGTATTCAAAAAATGAAAATCATTTGAAAGTGAAGCATTAAATAAATTAGCTTCAAATTTGCATTTTTATATTGCTTTTGCTGCTGTTACATTTATCTTTAACCTCAGCCAAGTGTCACATTCATAATATATTTTGCGAGTGAATTTTAATGAACTTCATAAATTTTAAATTAGAATTTTGCTTATGATATTCCAATAAGGGAATAAACCAGTACTTGTAGAATGGAAAAGCAAAGACCCACTAACAATTTCATTTATGCTTTCTCTTAACCTTAAATTATACTGAAGTATCTTAGCCTTAGTAGACAGTGTTCCATTTAAGGGAAGCAGGAAGTTTCTACATGTTTATGCTTTTCAAAATAAAATAGTAAAGCAGATAGAATACTAGGTCATGAACCTACCCATCTGTATCAAAGTGGTCTGCCACAAAATAAGCTACATTCTATCATATATGTTTACAGCTTTTTATATATGTTTATGTTTTATATATGTTTAGAGCTATCATATATGTTTGTCATATATTTGCAGCCTCGTGTGGTGGTTTTTGGACATGAAGATTGTTTAATGCTATTGATGGCCAGGTGACTTGAAGGAGGAACTAAAAAGTTTGTTCACAAAGTTTATAATCAGGAATGAAAAAAATTGAGAATGATAGTTTATATTAGTTAAGGGGAGAGTTTCCTTAACTTATTACAGATAAATGTAATTGTAGTACAAGAAACATGAAATTCTATTTAATAGGCTTTTATTCATGGTAACCTGATCAAAATAACACATGCTTCTTGCTTTCTACTAATTTTGTCTTGGTGATAAAATGATTATGAGCCCTAAAAATCAGCCACTATCAAGTCAGTTAAGGTGTTGCATATAGATTATAGAAGAACACATAATTCATCAACTATCCAGATATTAGTTGTTGTATCTCTAAAATGAACAGAAGGAGAATATTTACTAAAAGATAATAAAATGTGTAAAGTGCTTAGACAGCCCTGTGTAGAGCAAATGGAAGGTACCAGGTATACTGCAGAGGTAATAGAAATGGGAAGGAACAGAAGGAAGGCTGAGCTGAGGTAGAGGGAAAGGAAAGGAAGTTGCTCAGCAAAGACAGGAGGAAGGAGCCGGGAGATGGGTTGCTGTGAGGGTTGTTGTGTAGGTTAGCCTCACCATTTACTCATTTTTTTAACAGTGTGGGATAAAATTCATGCCAAAGGGATTATTTCAAAGGTTTCCTTTTGAGAAAATATTAATTTCATGTTGGCTATGAGAAGTACTGAAATGTCCATGATCGAATTAAAATAAATCACTAAAATTAACAAATATCAATGTCTACTACTAGAGTTAGGTGCACAAGGCTTGAAAATCAAATTTGATAAGGTTACATTTTGTTCAAAAAAATTTTAGAGAAATAGAAATGCCTTTGGATTGCCTTAGAAGCAAAATTCAGAACTTTGGTTTTTATTCTTAGATGCAGCTGTTAAACAGAAGTGTGTGTGTGTGTGTGTGTGTGTGTGTGTGTGTGTACAGTTTTTTATACTTGGCTACATAAAGGCTAAGCTTGAGCTGCTTTATTGGATGTGGTAAAAGGATCCAAAGTTATGTATTTTAAAGATTGACAGTTTATATTATTATTTTCCTCTTATGTAAAATAAATCTTAAATATCTAGCCCACTGTATATTTGAGAAATGTTAACATCTGCTACTTATCCACTGTAGACTTATGAAATGTTAATATGTAAAGCTTCACTAAATTCTATTGGCAAGTCACTTTCATGTGAGTGAAATGACTAGCCATATTTCAAAATGGCAAAATATCTATGCTTTCTATTTGGTTATTATGTAGCTCTTCTAAAAGCATGAGAATATATAGACTATATTTTATAGCAGATTTTTGAAACAAGCATGACATTTTATGAATCATTAAAATACCTTATGGAAAGAGTTAAAATTCCAAAAGACATCTTACTTCGAACACAGAACACAGCTAGTCAGGTTTAGCCAAAGCATATTTACCTAATCAAAAATAACAGTTGGAAAACTTGTTCCATATTTTTTCTAAAGACTTATGAATATCATGACCCAGGAATTCATGCTAAATTATTTTGTTCCAATGAATGAGAGAACATTTCCAGAAATTTCAGGCTTGTCAGAAACTTCAGTCACCTATTTAAAAATCCATTACCATGAAATATAACTTTTAAGGAAGAAATGCATTTGTTAGAATCACTTGTACACATGAAATGTTCACCTAAAAAAGCTATTATCTCATTCCAAAAGCACAGATTAGAAATGTTATTGTTTTTTAAAATATTTTGAATTCATTATAATAAAGTTAGTCAGGTTTATTTACAAAGGTTTTTTTAAAGAAGAGAAATATTTGCATTTGAGCTAAAACTTAAATTGTGAAATAAAAGGCTTTGTCTTTAAAAATATTTTTCTGACATTAAATGTGAGTATGGCAGGACTGAGGAATCAAAGCGGTGACTTTTTTGTCTCTAATTGAGGTGGAACTTAGTCACATGCTTCTCCTAAAGGTGAGGGCTTTGGTTTTGAAGGTGAATCTGATCTGACTGGCAACTTGTTAACCAAACAATCATATCAGTAAAGGAGGTGTGATTATCACCTCTATTCTCATTATTGGTAATCATTTGTACTCTGAGCTCTCATGAGTAATTCTGTGCTATAAAATAAATATGAGTTCTGAAATGTGCTGTCCTAATGGATTTATATTGGTATATTCTATGACTTAAAGAATCTTTTATATACCTCCAACATTATAAAGTTTCAATTAACATAGTAAATAGCATAATGAAAAGATGTAATGAAATAAATCATAATAGCTTTTCACAGAATGCCAAATAGATGGATAATGATTGCATTTTCTATTCTCATCTTAGTTTTAAATCGCATGTCTATCTCAATAAATATCGAGTAATAGGTCTCAGACCTGCAATCCAAACCTAATCTCTGTGTGAGATTTGAAAGGCTGTGCATTTTTGTGTGTGGAATTTTTTCAAAGTTCAGCACTGAGATGACTTTAGTTTATATAATCACATAGGCTGCTGCGCTTATTCAAAAGGGGGTGGTTAACATACAATTGGGAAGTATTGAGAATTCACTCGCAGGAACAGATGTGCCAATAGGGATCCCATTAACGCATTACCAGGAGTTGGTAATTCAATATTTTATCTATCTACACAATTAGTAATTTTTAGATTTGTATTTTGTTGGCACCATAGAGTTCACAAATAATTCCCCCCCAATTTTCTTATATGTGATTCTCACAACAATTTCTGAAAGAGATGGATGGCTTTATCCATCAGTTTCCATGAGAGGAAATTAGAGAGAAGCCAAGAGACACCCTAATGCCAGTCAGACAAACAGTCTCCCACCCCTGGTTCACTGCTCTCTGTATTATATCACCTTTCTTGATTCCCAGGGAAGGAGTACTTGCTGATACAATATTTTGGATACAGCCTGTGCTGTTTGAGCTGGCAAAAGAATACATAAGGGAAATATGCTAGACAAAAATTCTAAAAGTAAAAATGTGCATTATTTCTCTCTCTATCATGCAAGGCTGTGTTGATGGTTCTTACTTTGAAATAATTCAAACAAGGAAGATGAGATAACAGAATCTCTGCAGATTCCTTTGAAGTATTTAGTGGGCACTAGAGAAAAGGTTTCTTTCTTTTTTTTTTTTTTTTTGCTTTGTTTTTTAATACTATGAAAAATTTTTTTGGTCTTGTAATCTACACAGTCCCGAGAACTTGTGAATTCTTGCTTTCTATCCAGGTCTTTGGAGGGTCAGGGGCATCTCAGTCTAGCAAGTGTGTGCTCTAATAGTAGTTACTCTAAGAAGTTTTATGTGAAAGACAAACCAGAACGAAATCAAGTAACAAATAGAGCCAATTATTATTTTAATAGATTCAGTTTCTTTAAATTATAATTCACTTTGTAAAGCTATGTATTCCTTCATATTTTTCACTCTGCCTCACAACCCCATCTCCTTTGGCATTTATCAGTCTATGCAAAGTCATGGACTGTAAAATAAAGTCCAGCATAGGGAATATAGTTGATAATATTGCAATGGCTACATATGGTGTTGGGCAGTTACTTGAAATTTCCAGGGTATAACTTTGTAAAGCATATGACTGTGTGGCTACTATGCTGTACACTTGAAACTAATATAAAATAATATCGAGCGTAAACTCTAAATTGACAACTAAAATTAAAAAATAGTTATATATCATAAAGAGAAGATATTTCATGTTTCAGTTATTTTTACTCTAATATATTAAGAGAAAAAGTATTCTAGAAGTACACTGCATTTCTACCAATTGTATAGCTAATGTTAAATTTGGGGGGATTGAACACTTACCCTTATTTAGCAAACAGTGGGGACAGGGGATAAAGACCTATACATTAATATTTTATAACATCTCCTCTTAAAAACATTGCAATGCTGAGGAGAGTTTTCATTTCACATCTAGAAAATTCACTTCATTTTAAATATTGCTGAAATTGTAAAAAAATGTAGAATAAAATAGTGGATCATGTAATTAGCTATGCAATAAAATGTCATAGCAAATTAAAGTTCAAAGTTTTATACTGGATTATTGTCCTTAATAAGGACATTTCTGTATGAGTGACTTTGCTGTGTCTGTGTATTCATGGAGAGGCTGACTGTAGAAAAATGTATATGACTTTAAAATAAATAATGAAGGCAAAACTCAGCAAAATATACAAAACAGATTGGTTGGGGGAGGGCAGTAATTTTCCTCAAACCATGTTAGATGTAGTGTGATTTGCCTTAAAGCTTAGGAGCTTACTTGTAAGGCATTTATTTAGCTTTCATTCTTAATTTGAATACATTTTATTTAGTATTGTTATTTAATTTTTGTTTGAAAGTTGCATATATATACACATTATATATATATTTATGGTTTATTGCATAAATAGTTAACAAGCAAGAACAATGTTTTATACTTTCTCACATTATCTTTTTAACTTTCCTTCACTGGACTCAGTGCATTTGGATTCTGGAAGTGAGTTCATATGGAATGCAAGGACTTCATAATGTAACCCGCTCTGTGCATTTAGCCATGTGCTACACAAATGTTATCTTTTTCCTTTGCACCATTACATAAGTGAAGTGAAGATGTATAATGTACTTTGTTGACCAATTCATGTGTTTGAACAGTGATATATGTCCTTCATTCACTGTGTAGTGAGTTGGGACTGTGCATTTGGTAAAAACTCGTGGCTTCTTGGCGGCGCAATTCAAATGTAACCTTCCCAAGGGTAATTTTTTTTCCCAGGTTAGGTCTGGCCTTCTGGTTTCTCTATTTTAGTTCTTAAAATTTTTCTGTAGTCTTAGAAGAAAATGCAAATTTTTAATTTGTATAAAAGCATAGTTTTAACTATAATTAATTATATTTTGTAAGTATTCCACATCCCTTCGGTATGATATTTTGCTCTTTCATAGATCGGCAGTAACCTGATCTGTTGTTTACTCAAATTACGTTTTTCTTTAGAGTTGCAATCACACTTACAACATTTTATTCTGTGCTAGTCATCACATAAGTATTTACAATTGGCATTTAAGTATTTGTTTTCTTTTAACTATTAAAATACACGAAACAAAGAGGCAAAATTCTGGAGACAATAGAATGACTGGTGTGTGGTTGCCAGGAGTGGTGTGTAAGAGAGGGATGAATAGGCCGAACACAGTGAGCTTCTAGGGCAGTGAGAGTATTCTGTATGATGTTATAATGATAGATATATGTTATTATGTATGTCTACGTCCATAGAGTGGACAACACCGAGAGTGAAGTGGGGACTTTGAGAGATTATAATGTGTCAGTGGAGGTTCATCTTTGATAACTAATATGCTATTCTGGTTGCTGATGCTGTTAATGGGAGAGGCAATGTGTGTGAGGAGGCATAGGGTACATGGCAACTCTACATTTTTGTGTGAATCTTAAACTTCTTTGAGAGTCTTGCAATATTGAAGCAACATAAAAACATGTTAGAAAAAAAAGACAAGTGTATTGTGTAGCTGAAGACCAGATGGAGATGTTTGAGCTTCTTAGAAGTGTGCATTCAAGTTTAAACCTGGTGGAGAAGCTGCCAGCCATAACACTTGTGAGGCTAATATGTTCAAGGCAGAATAATTTGCATGTTGAAAAGAGCTGATGATACATGAGGAACTGAAAAACAGGTTTAAGGGGATAACTGACTAGATCCAAATTTGGAGAGAGTGGCAGAAACCATATCATGCAAGACTGTAATAGCACATTGTTAAACTGCTATAACTTGGCAACATTAAAAATATCTTACAGGATAATTATCAGAATATCACTACACTAATATAATTCCATCCCTTTATTGGTTTATTATTCAAGAGGAAGTTTAACAGTTTTTAAAATATTTTAAAAATTAAACATTTTTTTGAGGCGGCCCTGGGACCAGGACCTGGAGTCAGCTCTGTGACCGGAGGTGGTCGAGCGATCAGAGGTGGTCCTGGGACCAAAAGGTGGCCTAGTGACTGGAGGCGGCCCTGTGACTGGAGGAGACCCTGGGACCAGAGGCAACCCTATGACCAGAGGTGGCCCTGTGATCGGAGGCAGCCCAGCAACTGGAGGCGGCCCTATGACTGGAGGAGGGGGCTTTGTGGAAGATCCAGAGCTCACACCCATGATCCTAGGTGAGACAAACAAAACAAAACAAAACCCTGGAACTGTGAAAAAACCAGAGTTAGACCCAAAGAGGGGGCATCCCAACAGCTGAAACAGTGCAAGCTGTGAACACCAAGATACCCAAAGGAGATGCACCACTGAATCTCACAGGTAATCTACCAGAGAAGTTCACACCATAAACCCAGGGAGCCAGAACAGATCAATTTAAGAAGGTAAGGCTGACAAGAAGAGTCTCACAAACAATGAGAAGACAAAGAAACAATCCCCACATGAAAGGAAAGGAGGAAGCCCCAGAAAGAATGCTAAATGAAACAACAGCAACTCAACTATCAGATATTGAATTCAAAGCAATGGTTGTCAGGAAGCTCCATGAGCTCTCAATGAGCTACCAGAAATTACAGGGAAGCTATGATGAACTCACTGGAAACTATATCAACATGAAAAAGGAAATAGAAACTATCAACAAGGGCCAAGAGGAAATGAAGAATACAATTTCTGAACTGAAGAACACAGTAGAAGGGATAAAAAGCAGAATTGATGAAGCAGAAGATCGGATCAGTGAGTTGGAGGACAAAGTAGAAAAAAACACCCAGAAAGATCAAGGAAAGGACAAAAGGCTCAGAAAGAATGAAGAGGGATTAAGAGAAATGCAAGACAATATGAAATGTAATAATATCCATATAAAATGGTTACCAGAAGGAGAAGAAGAAGAGCAAGGGATAGAAAACCTATTTGAAAAAGTAATGATGGAAAACTTCCCTAATTTGATGAGAGAAAAAGTCACACAAATCTAGGAAACACAGAGAGTCCCAATCAAGAGGAACCCAAAGAGGCCCACTTCAAGACACATCATAATTAAAATGTCAAAATTCCAAGAGAAACAGAGAATCTTAAAGGCAGCAAAGGAGAAAAAGGAAGTAACATACAAGGGAGCCCCAATAAGGTTAGCAGCTGACTTCTCAGCAGAAACGCTCCAAGCAGAAGAGAATGGCAAGAAATATTCCAAGTAATGAGAACCAAAGGCCTACAACCAAGGCTACTTTACCCAGCAAGGCTTTCAGTCAAGAAGGAAGCCCACATAAGGAGCTTCCCAGACAAAAGAAGTCTCAAAGAATACACCTCTACCAAACTAGTTCAGCAAGAGATGCTAAAGAGACTGCTTAAGGAAAGGAAGGAAAAGAGAGAGAGAGAGAGAGAGAGAGAGCAACATAGTTACAAAAATGGCAATGAATCAGTACCTATCAATAATAACCTTAAACGTAAATGGATTAAATGCTCCAATCAAAAGGCATAGAATAGCTGAATGGATAAGAAAGGATGACCCACACATATGCTGCCTACAAGAGACCCACCTCAGGAGAAAAGATGCACACAAACTCAAAGTGAAAGGCTGGAAACAAATTTTCTAAGCAAATGGACAGGAGAAAAAAGCCAGGGTAGCAATACTCATATCACACAAAATAGACTTCAAAAGAAGGGCCATAAAGAGAGACCCAGAAGGTTACTTTATAATACTCAAGGGAAGAATCCACCAGGAAGACATAAATATTATAAATATATATGCATGCAACATAGGAGCACCCAAATGCATAAAGAAAACCTTAGAGGACTTCAAGAAAAATATTCACAGCAACACAATTATAGTAGGGGACTTTAACACCCACAATAAAAAATAGATCTTCCAAACAAAATATCAACAAAGATATTGTGGCACTGAACAATGCCCTAGATGAAATGGACTTAACTGAGGTGTATAGAGCCCTTCATACCAAAGAAGCTAAATACACATTCTTTTCAAATGCACATGAACATTTTCAAAGATAGACCACATGATAGGACACAAAACAAGCCTCAATAAATTCAAGAAAATTAAAATTATAATCAAGCATTTTCTCCAACCACAAGGGACTGAAACTAGAAACCAATCCCAAGGAAAAAAAACCTCAAACACTCAAAATCATGGAGAATGAATAGCATGCTATTAAACAATGAATGGGTCAAGAATGAAATTAGGGGAGAAATCAAAAAGTTTCTGGAAACAAATGAAAATGAACTCACAACAACCCAAAATTTATTGGACATAATGCAGCCAGTCTGAGAGGGAAGTTCATAGTGATACAGGCCTACATAAAAAGAGATAGAAACATTTCAAACAAACAACCTAACCCTATGCCTACAAGAAATCAAGGATCAACAACAAAGACAGCCCAGAGCAAGTAGAAGGAAGGAAATAACCAAGATCAGAACAGAATTAAATGACATTGAGACTAAAAGCACAATTCTAAGGATCAATGAATCCAGGAGATGGTTCTTTGAAAAGATAAACAAAATCAACAAACTTTTAAGCAGGCTCATCAAGGAAAAAAGAGAGAGGACCCAAATAAACACAATCAGAAATGAAAGAGGAGAGATTATAACTGACATCACAGAAATACAAAGGATTGTAAGAAATTACTACAAAGAACTGTATGTCAATAAATTTGAAAACCTAGGTGAAATGGACCAATTTCTAGAAAAGTATAATCTTCCAAAACTCAATGAAGAAGAAGCAGAAAGCCTGAACAGACCAATAACAGCAGAAAAAATTGAAGCAGTAATCAAAAAACTCCCGACACACAAGTGCCCTGGACCAGATGGTTTCACAGGAGAATTCTACAAAGCATTTAAGGAAGAACTAACCCCTATCCTTCACAGACTAGTCCAAAAAATCCAAAATGATGGAAGACTCCCAAACTCTTTTTATGAAGCCAGCATCATTATAATCCCCAAACCAGATATGATACAATAAAGAAAGAAAACTTAAGGCCATTATTGCTGATGAACACAGATGCTAAAATCCTCAACAAAATACCTGCAAACTGTATCCAACAATACATTAAAAAGATCACACACCATGACCAAGTGGATTTATCCCAGGGATGTAAGGGTGGTACAACATTTGCAAATCAGTAAATGTAATACATCACATAAACAAAAGCAAAGACAAAAATCACATGATCATATCAATAGATGTGGAAAAAGCACTTGATAAGTTACAGCACCCATTTATGATAAAAACACTCAGCAAAGTGGGAATAGAGGGAGTATTCCTCAACATAATAAAGGCCATATATGAGAAACCTACAACGAACTTCATACTCAATGGGAAAAATCTAAAATCTTTTCCACTAAGACCAGGAACAAGACAAGGTTGCCCACTTTCACCACTTCTATTCAACATAGTATTGGAAGTTTTAGCCACAGTGATCAGACAAGAAAAGGAAATAAAAGGCATCCAAATCAGAAAGGAGGAAACAAAACTATCATTGTTTGCAGATGACATGATAGTGTACATAGAAAATCCTATGGACGCATCCAAAAAGCTGCTTGACCTAATAAATGAATTTGGCCAAACAGCTGGATACAAAATCAATATCCAGAAATCAAAGGCATTTTTGTATATTAACAATGAGACAGCAGACGCAGAAATCAAGAAAAAAATCCCATTCGATATAGCGAAAAGAAAAATAAAATACCTAGGAATAAACCTAACCAAGGAGGTAAAAGACCTGTACTCAGAAAAGTAGACAACACTGAAGAAAGAAATCAAGGAAGACACAAACAAATGGAAACATATACCATGTTCATGGATCGGAAGAATCAACATCATCAAAATGTCCATACTACCCGAAGCAATTTACACGTTCAATGCAATACCTATTAAAGTACCAATGGCATATTTAACAGACATAGAATAAACACTTCAAAATTTGTTATGGAACCATAAATGACCTTGAATAGCTGCAGCAATTCTGAGAAAGAAGATCAAAGTAGGAGGGATCACAAGACCTGATACCAAACTGTATTATAAGGCCACTATAGTCAAAAAAGCCTGCTACTGGCATAAAAACAGGCACATGGACCAGTGGAACAGAACAGAGAGCCCAGAAATAAACCCAATTCTCTACAGTCAATTCATATTTGACAAAGGGGACAGCAACATAAAATGGAGTAAAAAATAGCCTCTTCAACAAGTGGTGTTGGGAGAACTGGACAGGTATGTGCAAAAAAATGGAACTTGAGCTCAACTTACACCATACACAAAAATAAATTCAAGGTGGATAGAATATTTAAATATAAGCTGTGACACCATTAAAGTCCTAGAGGAGAACATAGGCAGGAAAATCTCATATTTCATGCAGCAACATTTTTACTGATATGTCCCCTAAAAAATGGATATACAGGAAAGAATAAACAAATAGGATCTCATCAAAATAAAAAGCTTCTGCACAGCTAAATAAAACACTATTAAAATAAAAAGAGTACCAACTGTATGGGAAAACATATTTGCCAATGATACCTCAGACAAGGGTTTAATTTCCAAAGTATATAGAACTTACATGACTCTAAGAAAACAAGCAACCCAATTAAAAAATGGGCAAAGGACTTGAACAGACAATTCTCCAAGGAGGACATGCAGAGGATCCAGAAACACATGAAAAGATGCTCGATATCACTAGCTATCTGAGAGATGCAAATTAAAACCAGAATGAGATACCACTTCACACCAGTCAGAATGGCCATCATAAACAAAGCAACAAACAAGTGTTGGAGAGGTTGTGGAGTAAAGGGGACCCTAGTGCACTGTTGGTGGGATTGCAGACTGTTACAACCATTATGGAAAACAGTTTGGAATTTTCTAAGAAAACTAAAAATGGATCTACCTTTTAACTCAGCAATTCCACTGCTAGGATTATATCCTAAGAACCCTGAAATACCAGTTCAAAAGAACCTATGCACCACCATGTTCCTAGCAGCACAATTTACAATAGCCAAGTGTTGGAAGCAACCTAGGTGCCCATCAGTAAACTAATGGATCAAAAAAACTATGGTACATTTACACAACGGAATTCTGTGCAGCAGAAAGAAAGAAAGAAGGAACTCCTACCCTTTGCAACAGCATGGATGGAACCGGAGAGTATCATGGTAAGGGAAATAAGCCAGGCGGTGAAAGACAAATACCATATGATCTCACCTTCAACAGGAACCTAATCAACAAAACAAACAAACAAGCAAAATATAACCAAAGACACTGAAATTGAGAACAGGATTACAGTCACCAGAGGGGAGAGGGGAGGGAATTTCAGGGGAAAAGGGGAAGGGTTTAGAGCAACAAGTTAAAAGACACATGGATAAAAACTAGTGGGGGTAGAAATGGGAGGGAGGTGGGGAGGGCTGGGGTGGTGGGCTGGGTTGGGAGTAAAAGGCAGAAAACTACAAGAACAACAATTAAAATAAATTTTTTAAAAAAGGAAAGAAATGTGACTAAAGACAGTTTAAAGAAACTGTCATAGACCCCACCATAGGTACTGGGCAAGAATCCTAATAAAAAAAATAAAATAAAATAAAAAGTAAACGTTTTTGGGAATTACATAAATTATAGAATTTAATTTCAATAACATTGATATTTTTATTATTAAATCATTCTATAAAGCTATGTTTCTCTATTTAAAGAATTGCTGTTTTATACCCTGTATAGATCATAAAATTTCATTATGAGTCTAGAAAAATTATTTACAATTTTTTCTTAGACATGTAGATATTTGGGCATAATTATGAATAAAACACTTGAAAATATGTATTCTAAATATCTGCTACATTTTTATATAAAATGTGTTTTTTGTATTCAGCCAACACATTGCTACTGCTTATTTGTTGATACTTATATTTAGAATCTCTCTCTTTTTCTCACACTCACACATGCACAAAGACACAATTTTTAGGATGCCAACTCCTATAATTTTTATTTTATGATATTTTTCAAACACTGTTAGAATAAAGTTTTTATTTCTTAGGCTGGAAGCCTTTGCCATTACCATTATGGTTTATTTTACATTTTTCAAATATTTGTTACTTTTAATACTATTAAATGCTTCTAAGACACTGTTTGTGCTATTTCTTCTATTGGAATATTCTGTCCCAATCCCTTCTTTCATTGCCTGTTATTTAGTTGTAAAGATTTTTGTTCAGTCATTGGCTACCTAGAGAAATGTTCCCGATTTCTCTCCTCCTCACTATTTACCAGTCAACCTCTGGACATTTCCCACAGTATTCTTGTCTCTCTCTAAGATTTATTTTGCTGTGTTATAAACACTTCAATTATCTCCATCTTTCACTAATCTGAATCAACAAACACTACTGCTCATACACACTTCAAAAGAAGTGTCCAGTGTAAGCATTTGTTGAAAGAATAAATAAATAATCTCCTGTTTGTATCTTTATATTTTGTACATCTTGGTATATCTTATTACTGAGAAGGCCCTTTCTGTTTACAGTCTACTCTCCAGAAATGAGTTAATGGTGAAATTCTTCTTATGTGACCAGAAATTATGTAAGGGACCAGAAATAAATATCAACATTAGAAAATGGTTATAATTTGTGAACGAATTTGTACTGTCATCCTTAGAAAGAGGAGTTCATGACTACATAGACAGCCCCCTTACCAACTTTTTTTGTGCTTGTCACTAAGTAAATCTTCTAAAGATGAAGTTTTCAAAGATTCAGGTCTAAGGTGGAATGAAGGAAGAAAACAAGTCTATTTTCTCTTATTCTTCTTTCTATCACCTTAGGAAAAATAGCTAAATACCCTTGCCAGCCTCCTTTAGACACCTGACCTTTTCCCTGTACAAGATCCTGCGGGTACAGTTCCTCAGAACAGATATGATAGAAATCTCAGTAAGCAGAACAAGTAAACTGTCTTTGTAATCATCTGTTTGACACTCTTTGCTTCCCATGTTCCTTTTGTTCTAAAGACCTCTTGCCCACCTGCCTGCTTCGACCTTGCTCCTGTCCTCACGCATACGTTAAATTAATAGATGATTAGTCTGAGTGTCCATCTTCTCTTACCCAGATTCCTGAAATGGCCCCTAAATGGTCTCCCTGATGTCTGTTCTCATACTGTCTGTTCTTATTAAAGTGGCCCAAGTGATTCTTTTAAAATATCTACCAACCACATTATGCTTTGCCTTTGCACAGAAACTTGCATTGACTCCACATTTCATAATGACCTACAGAGACCTTGTTTACCCCAGTATCCCACTTTTCTTCCTTTTGGGCATCCCTATGTCCTATCACACACACATTTGCTCAAGTTGTTTCAAACATGCTAGAATATTTCATTTATGTTCTGCTTTAGGGCCTTTGCATGAGCTCTGCCTTTTGCATGTAAAGTTCTTCCCTTAGGTACCTACATGGTTAGTTCCTCACTTCCTTCAAATTCTAGCTCTGGTGCCATGTTTTCTCCATGGGCCTACCCTAATTATGCTTTCAGACATGTTACCAATCGTTCTGCATCACCTTTACCTTTTCCTATTTTTTCTGTTTCACGTAGCCCAGCAGATGTTCTATCATATCATTCAGTTAATTTATTTATTATATATATCGGTGGTTATCTCTCTGTCCTGCTAGATGGTAAGTTTCATCAAAGCACTATTTATTTTTGCTGATGTTGTTCACCAATATCCTAAGACCCTAAACAGTGCCTGGCATAGATCAGGAGCCCCACAAAATGCATATATGTGTATTTAGTGAATGGAAAATTATTGACTATTTTGAATTGGACTAGATTATCCTACATTATTTGAAAAATTAAATAGGTTAATGTTCCTCCTACCCTAATGCATTATAATACAGAAGAAAATAAGTGTCGGTAAACAAATATTTATTTTTTACCTAATGTTTATTTATTACCTACTGTGTTAGACTTACCTTATTATTTTTCATTTGACTCTAATAACTCTATTAATAATAACAATTTTATAGAAGAGGAAGTTGAGAGTACAAGTTTTAATATAACTTATGGTCCCATCCTGGAAGTACTAGAATGTCTTAACCCTTGTTTTTTCCATTAGATTCGATAGACTAAACAGTTCTTTAAAAATGATTGGTATATTTTCCAAAATTGCTGTCAATACATGTGTAATTCCTCTGGCAATCAGAAAGAAGCAAATTGACATTACAGGCTGTGGCGGGGGAAGCGGGAGAGACTCTACTTAACCATTGATTAGAAAGGCTGCTATTTCTGTCACATCATGGCTAATATATTCTTCGACAAAGAGGAAAAACATTCCAAAATTTCTGGTAAAAAAAAAATCCTGTTGTGAAGATCATTCAATCAAACAAGCATTAAAACTAATACCACAGGGTTTGTGGGTTGTTTTGATTTCTAACTTTATGAGAAAGAACTAATGTTATAAGGAGTTAAGTTTAGATGTTACATTTTCAAATGAGTGAAGGCTTTTATTCACAAGTACATCTTTGGCAATCTTTGCCAAGTGTTATGACCTTGAAAATACAATAATAGCTATCCAAAAGTATTGCTATTGCTTCATGTAAACCAGAAATAAAGATTTGTTTTCCTGTTTTAGAAATTCAGATGAGGAGCTCTTTTTGGCTGCTTAAAGATGTCCTAATGCCATAGAAGTTCTCTGTAACCCTATGGTAAACTCAAAATTGACTTTTATGTGGTTTTGAAAAAATAATCTACCTACTTATTCAACCTTAAAAAAGGCTGGAATGAATAATCTTTCCTTCTTTAAAGTAGGATATTCCACATCAGTGTAAAATTGTCTTCTTGGTTGACATAGAATGCTTTTTCTTTTTCATAACGATATGACACCCTTAACAATATGTTTGAATTAGTATGCCCATTTGGGTGCAAACAATATCTAGAAGACATAAGTAATTTCTTCTAGATTATGAGTCCTATTCAACTGAAGACACCTTCTAAATAATTTTATTTGCAATTTACCTAGTTCTCTGAAGGATTTCAACCCTTTGAAATTGGTTGAGACTTTCTTATGATGTGGCATAGGGTTTTATATTGGTAAGTGTTCCATGCATACTTGAAAAAAGTGTATTATGTTGTAGTCAGACATGTTCTATTTCAAGTAGATTAAGTTTTCTTATCATTTAGTTCTTCATCCTTACTCATTTCTGTTTTATTTCCGGGTATTCTATGTGGAGAGCTATGTTAATGTCTCCAATTATTATTGATGAAAACCCATTACATCTGGGGCAATGAAATATTTAAAAATAAAATCTACCATTGGGGGAGGGATAGTTATACATGATAGGCCCAGAACTACAGGTAAAAAAAGGAGAGGAACACTTATGTCATCATTCCCCTGACACCCATCCACAGAAGAAATGCAAACCTGCTTCCCGCAGTCCCTCACCAGGATAACAAGCAACGGATAAAAGTAACAGTATTCCAAAAGTAAATGGAATTCAGCGGAGATAGCTGCAAGCTGCTGCCTCCGAGGTACAAAAGGAAAACTAGCAGCTGAACGTGGAGAGAACATTGAGCCTAACTATGACATACCTAAACATAAGGTATTGCTAGCAGAAATTGAGTTAATTTATTATAATTATTAGATCTAGAACTTTCTAAAGCACATTCCCATTTGTTCATGTGCTTAGAAAGTTATCAATCATTTAACTATATCTTTGAACACACTGGCACAGTTAAGGTTAAATTCATGATAACTGTTGGAACTTTTCTTCTTGATTTTTCTATCATGTCCTTTTGTTTCATCTTAGAACTCATTCTTTTCTGATGGGTCCCAAAAATGTATTTTTTTAAATTTTAGAAGGGACTTGAGGCCTAGGATGAAGCTATCACATGAGTGTACTAATTTGGCTCTGTCTGGGAGATAGAGGAATTAGAATTAATAAACCCAGAGCAGTTTAACTTTCCTCACCTGCTCCTCCTCCCCACAGAGAAACAGACAAACATCATTGAGAGAAACAGTGATTGTTTGCTTCTTGTACGTGTCCTGACTGGGGACCAAACCCACAGCTTAGGCATGTGCCCCAACCAGGAATCAAATGCATGAACCATTGGCTTATACGAGGACACTCCAGCAAACTGAGCCACGTAGGCCAGGGCAGAACCATTTAATCTTGTTGGGGATTTAGATCGTGCAAAGCAAAACTTTCTATCCTGTGAGTTCAGGCATATTTCCAATCCCCACTGTTTTTCTGAGACGATAACTTTTTATGATTCCTTCTCAAAGCATGTGTATTTATGAGCTTCCTCCTCCTTGTCAGGGATTCTGAATCCCTTTTATTCCTCTTCCAGGTTCCAGGTGTCTGTAGAAAGCTGCATTCAGCTACTCAGCCTCTCACTCATCCCTTGAAGGATTAGCAGAGGCCTTCGAGGGAAATATAGGCCCAAAGGCCAGGCTTAACTACCTGGATTCTCTTCCTTTCCTGAATATTAACCCCATAGTTTCACATTGCTTTGGTAATAATTTCTACTTAATTTCAGTTTGCTGGTCTGTCCTAATTCCTAGTCTATCATTGCTGGCCTACATGTAATTTTACATCATGCATCTTCATTGTTCCCAGTGAGGTTAAGCTTTTTGGCATAGGTTAATATTTTATGTTCATTTCCTTCTTCATGAATTGTCTGTCATATATTCTTATGTATGATTGGATTGAGAGTACACTTTGGCAACAATACCACTGAAATTAAATGCCTTTTTTGTGTATCATGTCTGAAGGCACATGACATCAATGGTGTTTTTATCAATGATGTTGATTTTGATCACTGGGTTAAGGTAGTGTCTGTCAAGTTTATCCACAGTTCAGTTACTGTTTCTCTCTTTGGAATTAATAAATACCTGGAGGAAGTATTTTGAAGCAACACAAATATCTTGCATCTCCACAAATATGTGTTCATTGATTATTAGGTCTTGTTACAGCCATTCAGGCTACTATAACAAAATACTGAAGAGTAGGCGGCTAATACACAACAGAAATTTATTTCTCAGTTTCAGCAGCTTGAATTTGAGAGCAGGGAACTCCCATGGTCAGGTTCTGGTGAAGGCCCTCTTCTGGGTTTTAGACTGTCTACTACTTCTGCCTATGTCCTCACATGGTGGAAGGGGTGAGGCTTCCCTGTGGTGTCTGTTTTATAAGGGCACTAATCCCATTCATGAGGGTTCTACCTGATGACCTGAGCCCCTCTCAAAGATCGCACCTCTTAATACCGTGACACTGAGTGTTTGGGTTTCCACAGGTGAATTTCTAGGGGACACAAATATTCAGACCATAGCAGCAGACATCCTTGGATGTGGCTTCTAAATAATGATTACTGTGGGGCTTGCAAATAAAAATTTTGTATTTTTCTCTTTCTACATTTATTAAATTAAATATTTCAATTCCTTCCCCATATCTATATATTTATTCATTCATTTATATTTTTTATGTTACCCATTTATTTATTCATATCATTTATATTAACATAGACTCATTATATTTATTTTATTTTGTGGCTTATCCAAAATTATGGTATTATATATATCACAAATTTTATATATATACACACAAATTATATATGTATAATTTGTATATATACACAAACACACATACATACATACACATACCTCCTTGGGAAAGGGAAGAAAAAAATAAGTAAACAAACAGACTACATCAAACTAAAAGTTTTTTGCGCAGTAAAGGAAGCCATCCATAAACTAAGACAACCCACTAACTTGGAGATTATATTCCCTACTACATCTGATAGAGTTAATATGCAAAATTTATTAATAACTCATAAAACTCAACACTGAAAAATCAAACAATCCAATTAAAAAATGGGCAAAGGACCCGAATAGATACTTCTCCAAAGAGGACATGCAGATGGCCAATAGACATATGAAAAGATGCTCAATGTCACTAATCATCAGAGAAATACCAATTAAAACCATAATAAGACAATACCTCACACTGGTCAGAATGACTATCATCAATAAATTAACAAGCAATAAGTGTTAACAAGGATATAGAGAAAGGGGAACCTTTTTGTACTATTGGTGGGAATGCAGATTGGTGGAAAACAGTATAGAGATACCCCCCCAAAATTAAAAATGGATCTGCCTTATGACCCAGTGATTCTACTTCTGGAAATTTACCTTAAGAAACCTGAAACACTAATTTGAAAGAACATAAGCAACTCTATGTTTATTGTAGCATTATTTACAATCTCCAAACTATGGAAGCAGCCTATGTATCCATCAGTAGATGAGTGGATAAAACAACCATGGGACATTTACACAATGGAATACTACTGGGACGCAAAAAATATTTTATCTTTTGTGATGGCATGGATGGACCTGGAGAACATGTTCAGTGAAATAAGTCAGTCTGAGACAGACCACTAACATACGATTTCACTCCTATGTGCAATCTAATGAACAAACTGAACTAACAAGTACAATAGGAACAGACTCATAGATAGAGAGCAGGATGACAGATTTGTGGGGTGTGTTTGGGGATGGAGGGATCAAGCAAAAAAGAAAAAGGACTCATGGACATGGACAACAGTGTGATGACTATGGGGGATAGGAGGGTAAAAGGGGCATAAACAATAATAGGAAAAATACAATAAATATGATAAAATAATTATTTCCTTGGAAAAAATATAACCAATCATCAAGCTTAACTGTATATCAGAATTTTTTTGGCTATAAGTTTTGGAAACATGCTCTACTTCTCAAAAGTGACAATTTATAGGTTTCTTTTCTGGTAAAAGTAAAGCTTATATTTTATTAGTTCAGCGCTACTGTGCTGATTTTATAACATCACCATTGCCTCAGGGTCCTATTTTTCTTCTTCCACCATCTCTTTATCCTGATTTATATTCTAAGTTTGCATCGTGTTTTGAAATGGCCAGTGTAGTTATAATCATCATGTATGATTCCCAAATAGGAAGAAGGAAGAGGAGAAAGAGGAAGGAATTTATTTGTTGGTGAGTCAAGTGATTTTTTAAAGACATTTGCCTAACAATTTCTTTCTATTATTCCTATTAGTAGTATTAATAACCAACACTTATCAATGGCCATTCCTTACATCACTCAGAAATGCAGTGTTTTCTTTGGGCATTTTGCCACCTTCACCTATTTGTGGTACTATGAATGTAGAAGAAACTCTGCTGTTGTTTGTTTTTGTTGCTTATTAATGTATATGTGGTAATTTGCTGTTTTGCTCAGACCATATTTTATGTAAAACTGAATACATTTACTTTTTTTCTTTAAAAAACTTATTTTTTTTTCTTTTTAAAAAATACTGTATTTATTTTTAGAGAGCGAGAAAGGGAGGGAGAGAAACATTGACTGGCTACCTTTACAGGTGCCCCAACGTGGGACCAAACCTGAAAACCAGGCATGTGCCTAAGAATCAATCACCGACCCTTTGCTTTGTGGGATGATGCCTAACCAACTGAGCTACACTGGTCAGGGCTAACTTTTTTTTCTGATGGACAAAAAACAGTAGAATAAAACTTGACTCATAGTAAAAGCATAGTAGTCAGAAGAAATTGATGATTACCAATAGACATTATATTCCTTCAAAATTTTATGCAATAAAACTGGTTTTATAACATAATTTTTTCATGTCTTTTAACTCAGTAAATTTTGTCAAATCTAAAAAGAAATTAAAAATGCAAAAGTTCTGTAAACGTTGATGTTTGGTTATGTACTTAATAGCAGATCATATCTAGTAACTTTACATGTTGTTTTATAAAATCCTTGCTCAGTGAATATACGTGAATTTCATACTCTGGTTAAAATTAGCTCTCTCGGCTGACATGCATCCTGCATCAAGATATTGCTCTAACATTGGGCTTATGCAACAAAACAGACTTGCCTGAGTTGTTACTACATATTCACTTTGATTCCCTCATTCTTCCAGAACTCCTCAAGTGGTGCTCATTTAGAACTATGAAGAAAAGAAAACTGGCTCTGCAGGATTTCCAAATTTTGATTTTAGCGTAGTGTCACCTATCTGAAAATAAAAGCTTTAAATTGTGTAACTAATGATGTGGTAGCAGCTGCATCCCTGGGTATGCATAGTAGCAAAATGAATGCATCACTTGCTAGCCACTTGTCTTTGTCTTGCTAAATTTCCACTAGGGGCCATATCGTCTTTTTTTTTTCATTCAGTGCTTACACCAGGATAATGTTCACTATAAAAACAGAAATGTTAGCTTTTCTTTCCTGAATCGTTTCATTCTATCCCTCTCTTACTCCCACAAATAAGAATATGAGTTATTCTAGACTCAAATAGAATGAAAATCAGAAGAGAAAACGGTTTTTACTTTGCAGCAAATATTTCAGCAAAGTTCACCGAGGATCTGAATTTGTTTATTAGTGATTGAATGGGGTTTGCTAATAGTGATCCAGGGAGATAACTAAGAATGTAATTTCGAGGTCAGATCTTGGCTTAGGGATCCGAGACAGCCCCAAACACAAAGGGAAGACTTTATCAGCTGTGCTTCCTTTGCTTCTTTCCTCTTAGGAGCTGCTGCTGAATCACAGTGTTCTCTTCTATTTTCGTTCCCCAGTACTCTCACTCAGATTTCTTTTGGTTCTCCTGACACTGAGGTTTAGTGCCCACTCAGGCCTGCTGGGTCTGGTCTTTGTCTGGACCCAGCACTTCTGTCTTTCCATTCATTCCCTATTGTATATTTGATTCCTGCAGAGTTATGCCCAAGAACTTCTATTATAAATTAGAAGGGATATAGCCTTGACAGAGAGGCTTTTAAAAATGTTCTACATGTCCTTGTATTGCTAGTAATTCTTAGTAGAGTAGAAAAGATTTGAGTGGACACTTCTCAAAAATTTTTATACCTCACTTCATTCTAGTGTGGGCCTTAGTGGCATGGAGTTTAGCTCTAATCTTATTCTAAACAAATATACATAAACTATCTCTGGTGATAGGCCATTAAAAATATTCAATCCATTGAGATCAATGCATTTGAAGAAACAATAAAAAGTTTGCAACAATGTTAAATAGCTATTAAAATTTGTAAATGCTTATCCACACTTTCTGTATATATGTATCCCAAACTAACATCAATTTGTGAGCTGGCATTCTCCACACACATTTTGACTAGACTTGTTGGTCAATGAAACCTGAGGCTGATGGGAGACTCAAGAGTTGGAAAATTTTAGTTTGAGGTAATAGTTAATGAGCCTAGTAGTTAATGCACGTAGAAAGCTATTGTTTCAGAAACTGCAGTTATGGCCCACCTTGACTCCAGGAGACTCCAGGTGATTGGCCTTTGGGCTCCAGGAGAGACCATAAGCAGTCCAGGTGGTATCTGATTCACTGTGTTCCCAGGAGAGACAGTCCGCTGCCCAGGACACAGATAAAGAAAATGACGGGTCAGCGGATTGAAGGATATTAGGGAAATTGCTGGACTGCAGCTTTTATCTGATTAACCTCTCTCCTGAATTCCAAATCCCTTACCTACACTTTCTCCCCTTACAAAAAAAAAAAATTGGCTTGAAAGGAAATGTAGATGGTGTGTTAGAGTACAAATCCACTGTCTTCTCAGATTGTCGACCATCTGAATAAAGTGCCCATAAAGATTCAATCCCTGTCTCTGCTTATTGGGTCTGGTAGGTGACAGGCAGCATGAACACTGGCTTTTCCAGTTTCAAAGCCTTGAATTTAATTTATAGTTATCCTAAGCCATATTTCCCTGTTAGAAACACATACAAATCCTGCATGGATAATTCCACCTGCATCCTAGGCATCAGAAATTCTGCTCCAAGTAAAATGAGCGTTCCATGTTCAGAAATCGCACGATTAACTCTGAAGAGACTTCAAAAGTGCTATCACACATTGGTAATGTCTACTTTATGTTTGCACTAATGAAGTTAAAAAATAAGCCTCTACTGGATCAAGTTGGTCTGCAAACCACTTAAATGACAAGTATACTCTGCAATCTTTAAATGAAGACAATGAAATCCAGACAGTTAGTATAAAATAACATCAAAACAGCTAAGAAGGATAAGCTCAAGCAGGATGACAGCTAAGGCAAGGTGGGTCTGGGGTGGAGGGATTGAGCAAAAAGAAAAAGGGATGCGTGGATATGGACAAGAGAGTGGTGATTGTGGGGCGCAAGGGAGTATAAGGGGACTCATGGTAATGGAAAAATATTAAAAAGTCAAAAGAAAAGAAAAGAAAAGAAAAGAAAAGAAAAGAAAAGAAAAGAAAAGAAAAGAAAAGAAAAGAGAAAAAAGAAGAGCTCAATCATTGCAGGATAATAGAGGTATAGTGAGGAAGGAAATGAAAAATGTAGAGAATAAAATGGGAAAGATAGAGTTAAAAAAACTAGTCTGACATGAGAAATGCATGGTATGGATTTATCAGAAGATGAAAGAGGGAAGATGTTGCAATATAAATTCTCCAAACTAAAACATGGAGAAAAAAAGAGACTGAAAAAATTAATCAGCAAAGATTCAGAGACTGTTGAATATTCTAAACAATATAGCATAGGAATTACTAAATACCAAGAAAGGCAGGGTGAAGAAAAATGTTTGAAGGTGTAATAGTTGAAATATTGCTGAATTTGAAGAAAACTCTAAAAACTGATTCAGGAAGTTGAGTGAGATTCAAAAATAAAGATAATGGAAGCCACATTAACACATGTTATACACATATTAAAATCATGCTGGTGAAAAGTGGTCATGAAGAGAAAGGGAGTGGGATTAAGACAGGGGAGAGAGACGGTGCTGGTAGTGGGACAGAAGTTGGTTTTATTAGTCTAACCTCTGACATGCATCATGTTACTTGTTTCTATTCCATTAGACTTGTGTCCTTAGGTACTGTCGTCAGTCAGGAAGACAAGATTACATAAGGATATGGATACCAGGGTGCAGGGAGATAATAAAGCTATAAACAGATATCTATGAAACATGACATGATGTTGAAATAGGATGTAAATGCTATTGAGAACAAAAGTGGAACCATCCCAACAAATTTGTCTCACATTAAATGGGTAAGAAGGGAAGTCTCTAATTATATGCCAATAAATATTGGTTATAATTTAGATGAAATAAATGAATTCCTTGATGATAGAAATTGCAAAATTGACTAATAAGAAATAGGAAGTTAAAAAACAAATATAGATGCTATAGTGAGTTCTTCATTCTTCATATTGTTGTTAATTTCTTTTTTATAACTTGTGTAGATGAGGCTTATAATTAACTTGCACTGATCTCTCAAAGAAATTTTGATTCTGCTGATTTTCATTGTTGTTTCTCCATGTAATATTTTATTGATAATTAACACATCCTTCTTTTTGCCTCAGATATAATTTGTTCTCTTTTAGTTTCTCAAGGTGGACAGTTAGCAATGGGATACTTAAGGTTGCTATTCCTTTTTTCAGGAGCTAATCTTAAGGAGCATTCTTGCATTGGGGTTTCCTAATTCCTTAGGAAGGGGAAAGAGCATGAGAGATGATAGAAACATAAATGTCTTTTAAAGCATCTGCTTCTTTACTACTCATGTTTCATTGCCCGAAGTAAATCGTGTGGTAAAGCTCTGCATTGATGGGTTGGGGAAATAGATGCCTCCTGTTGGAGGTGCTCTAAATCACAGGGCTGTGGATAGATAACCCTTTACAGGAAACAGGAAATACATTCTCTGACAGGACTAAAGCCTCTAATGATGCTACTATTGTATTAAACCTGTGTGCAGCATTTAAAGAAGACAGTTTCCGAAATGAATAGAGTCATTGCAGTGCTCTGCTTTGTGAACTTTTCCGCACATTATGTCACTGTTGAGTGTTAGCTTCTATTCAAAACTTTCTGTTTTCTTCCCTGATTTTGCGATTCTTCACAATAGCTTTCTTGCAATGTGTCCATAACTTCCCAATAGTTTTAACTGTATTTTCTCTATTGGTTATACTTCTCCTTCCACCAAACACAGTGGTTATTCTTAGATTTATTTTCTGAATATAGAACAAATTTTCAAATAACATTGTCTACTTTACAAATAATAAGTGCGTAAAGCGAAGTTCTTGAGAATTAGAGAACTACACAGACATGCATATCCACAAAACACAAACTAAAATTACTTGTATTCTCTTTCTATATTAATAATCTCTGTACACAGTTAGGTTTAGGTTAATTACAAGTTTACCACTAATTTTAATATATGTGAGCCCTTTAATAAAAATATCATACACTGTATAGCTTGCTTTTTCATATAAAGTATAATCATTTCTATGTACATAAAAATATTTCTCAAGTGTGATTGTGAATGTCTCTGTATTTATTATTCCATGTTAATATTTTTAATAATTATTTACCAACTTATACTTGTGCAGTTAGGTAGTTTCCTTATTGTTAGAAATGTCACTGCACCACACACATTGTTTTACATATATGTGTGTGTATTATCCTTATATATACCATTATTCTAATAAATTTTAAAATACTATATTTTATTTTTATTTTATTTTATTTTTATTTTATTTTACTTCATCCTACTCTCAACTGAGGAAATGCTCATTGATTTCAAAAAGAAAGGTAGGAAGAAAGAGAAAGAGGTAGAGAAACATCAATGTGGGAAACATCCATCTTGATTGCCTCTTATACCCACCCGACCATGGACTGAACCTACAATGTAGGCACATGCCCTGACTGGGAATCGAACTTGTGAGCTTTTGGTTTACAAGATGATACTCCAACCAACTGAGCCACACTAGCCAGGGCTTAAAACACATTTTAAAAGATAGCCATATTTTTGAGACATTTAGTAAAGGTAGCCAGTTTCCAGAAGAGAATGATATCAACTATTATATGATAATTTGTGTATGTTTTTCTTTATTATTGAGTGCATTGGGGTGACATTGGTTAATAAAATTATATAGGTTTTAAATAAACAATTTTATAATACATCATTCGTATATTTTAGTGTATGTCTACCTCCCTAAGTCAAGTCTCCTTCTGTCATCATTGTGTCCTCTTTACCTCTCCCATCCCCCTTTCCCTCTAGTGATCATGGAACTGTTATCTGTATCTATGAATTCTTTGGGTTTGGGGGGGGCTTACTACCTACACCGTTTTCACCCAGTGCCTCAACCCCCATCCCCTCTGACAGCCATTAGTCTATTCTCTATGAGTGTGTTTCTATTTTGTTTGTTAATTGACTTTGTTCATTAGATTTTAATATGAGTGAAATCATATGGTAATTGTCTTTCTCTGACTGTCTTATTTCACTTAGCATAATACTCTCCAGGTCCGTCCATGCTGTGACAAAAGGTAAGATTTCCATTTTTTTTTTTTTTGAATGACTGCAGAGTATTCCATTGTACAAATACCATAGCTATTTTATCTACTCATCCATTAATGGACACCTGGGCTGCTTCTAAAACTTGTCTATTGCAAATAATACTGCAATAAAAAAGGGGGTCCATATATTCTTTTAAAGTGTATTTTGGGTTTCTTTGGATAAATTCCCAGAGGTGGAATTGCTGGATCTTAAGGCAGTTCCATTTTTAATTTTTTGAGATAGCCCCTTACTGCTTTCTATGGTGATTGTATCAGTCTGCATTCCCACCAATAGTGTAAAAGGGTCCCCTTGTCTCCACGTCCTTTTCAGCATTTGTTTGTTGATTTATTCTGACTGGTGTGAGGTGGTATCTTATTGTGTTTTTAATTTACACTTCTCTAATTATTAGTGATGTTGAGCATCTGTATATGTTTCCTTACAACATTGGGTAATGGTTTCTTTGGTTTTAACTATGAAATGAAACTTAATATATCATTTTAATATTTTTATACAAATTATGTGAATCTATTAATATATAATTGCCCATTTACATTTTTGAATACATTTTCTGTTTATTTTTTTAAATCCATTGTTCACTGGGTATTTTTTCTTATTGTGAAAAAACTTATAGCCATAAAAAAGTTTTCCATTTTAGTTCAGTTTTTGAACTATGAAAGTGACATAAGCTTGTTAGAATTATTAAAGCAATACTAAAATATTTAAAATAATATCAGTAATCTGGATTTTATGGAAAATTTGACAGAATAAACCTGAATTTAAGGACTTTCTCTCATAATGATATATAAAGAAAAATGGTTAGAAAATATTTCTAATAGCAAACATAAAATAAAAGGATTCTAACTTTATGTCATAACTTGAAAACAGGAAGTGTGTTAGAGACCAGAATCAGCACTAGAAGTCCTGGACATTTCTGTTGTCTCCAAATTTTCTAGGGAAATGAGCTACATCAACAGAATCAAGAAATTCTCTCCAAAGCACACAGTGGGCAAGGCAAACATTTCAAAAGTAGAAAATCTAAATATCTTTAGAGAATCTGAAGGAAGATGGAGCAGACAATAAAGTTTGTCACATTACAGGAAACCAGGAAATGTGAGGATAGCGCGGGCGCTATGGGAAGTACCCAGTCTGGGTGGAGTCTATCCTGGTAAAGGGACTCATGGATGTGGATGACAGTGTGGTAATTGTGTGGGGAGGAGAGTAGAAGGGGACTAAGTGGTAATGGGGAAAAATACAATATATATTTTTTAAATTTCAGGAGAGAAAACCAAAGCTAGATGTTCAAGGAATACATGGATTATCAACAACGATCTTCCCTTATGTCTTCCTACTCTTGAGCCCATGCAGATGTGCTTAGATTCAAGAACGTGTTAGTTGCCCTTATTGGCATGCCTCAGTTGGCTGAGCATCATCCTACAAAACAAAAGGTCTCCCATTGGTTCGATTCCTGGTCAGGACACATGCCTGGATTGCAGACCTGGTCCCCTATTGATGTTTCTCTCACACAGTGATGTTTCCCTCCTTCTTTTTTCCTCCCTTCCCTCTCTCTAAAAATAAATAAATAAAATCTTTTAAAAAAACAATGTGCTAGTTGATATAAAGTGGGCAAATACATGTATAGTTGAATTCAAAGAAGGAGAAGATATGGTGTTTTTCTCTTTACTGATTTTTTTCTTTTAACTACTGATAATATGTTTGCTGCTTCTTCACTTGTCTAGTAATCTGACATCTAGACATTATGAGTTTTGCCTTATTCAGTTCTGAATTTCATTTTGCTTCTTCAAAGGATGTTTACTTTTTCTTTCCCCTTCTTTCAAGCTGTTGTCAATTAACCTGATCCTTTTGTTTTGTTTTGTTTTGTTTTGTTTGAGCAGGTCTAGTTATGTCATTGACCACACTCTTATTGTATGTTTTTTTGAAGTCTCTGTTTGATGTCCAAGTTGTCCCAAATTATGATATTTGGTTGTTAAAAAAAAGCTGAAAATTCTCCAGCTTTGGATGAGTTCTTCTAATTGTTCATCTTACAACTCCTTAACTGTACTTTTCTCATTTTCATGGAGTTTCATATTCTACATGTTCAGCTAGCTGTTTATTAACAAATCAGTGGACACCCCATGAAAAATATCTGTACTTTTCTTTCTGTGCAGCTTCCTTCTCTGCTGTTCTCTGGCAGATAAATTGTTTATACTAATCTCCTTGAACTTCCATCTCAAGCTCCTCAATTCAATGAAATTGCCAGGCTCTGCTAGTGTTCTCTTTCCTTCATCACAGTCCAGGATGTTTCTTCAAGCCTAAACCTGGGGAAATTATACAGCTAACCTTATTTGTTTCTTTTTTCCTCAAGAGCAGTTTTGTGCTGCCTGTTGTCTGTTTTCTGAAACCACCTATTAATTACATATAGTTTTTTTTTTGTATTTTTAAAAAATCTTTACTTAAGGATATGTTTATTGATTTTTAGAGAGAAAGAGAAAGAGGAAAACAGGGAAGGGGAGAGAGATTAGAGATAGAGATGATAGAGAGAGAGAGAGAAGGAGAGAGAGAGGCTTTGATTGGTTGCCTCCAGAATGTGCCCGGACCAGGGACTGAAACTGCAACCTAGTTATGTGTCCTGACCCAGAATCGAACTGGCAAACTTTTGGTGTACAGGATGACATGTCAATCAACTGAGCCACCTGGCCAGGTCTGTTTGCATTTTATCTCTGATAACAGAAGCCAACATGTTGAATCCAGTTACCTTGTCTTTATTCTGTAACAAGAACAATTTTTAAGCAAGTCATTTTATTTCCTGCCTCCTAAATTTCAAAGAATCGACATTTCCAGGCCAAATGGTCTATGTATGAGTAGCTACTGGGAAATAAACAGTATTTTTGTGAATGTAGATTTGTTTGTTTGTTTGTGCTGAGACAGGAGACATTCATAGTTTTTAACCCTATGCACACCATACATTATAGAAATTGCTCAAAGATTTCTCCTTGTTGAAGAAACTCTTCCCTGTTTTCTAGCACTCTTACATGTGTAAAAGTTTATTTTTGTATCTGATTTGCAATGAGGGTTTTGGAGGTAATTGAGATACTTAGGCTCATGCCTCTATCTTGAAATAAAAGTCTTCTACAAATTTATTAACTGATAAAATCAATAAATCCCCATTAAATGTAAGCATCAAGGAATAAAATTAGTATCAAATCCATTCAACAATCTAAATCTCTATTTACTGTCCAGAATTTAGGATGTTGATTACATAAACAATATCGGGCAGCATGGCATTTTATAGAGAAATGTATAATCTCAGTGGCAATTAAAGAGATGCACATTAAAACAATTTTAAGGCACAGTTATATTCCTCTTAAACTGTCAAAACAAAATAAAATACAAATACCACTTATTGGCTTTTTCAGTTATTTATATGTCTCTTATGATACTTAAAATTTGTTATGTTCTTTCTAGAGTTAAATTCCACAATTCAAAAAATGAACCAACAAAACCACCTACATACTTTAAAACTGTATTTTCCCTTTAGGAATATTCTCTCAGAAAAGTATTCCTCAAGAAAGAACTTTAAAGTAAATTAAGCTTGGGGTTTATGGTCTCAGTACCACTATAAAACAAGTCAGAAATAAACCAAATGTCCAACAAAAATATAATTTCTACACAAAGTATACAAGATTAACATAATAAAATGCTTTATATATTTAAAATGTTAAATGTGTACCCCATTTCAACAGATGAAAATCTTTACAGGAAGTGCTAATTAATGTGAAACACAAAATAGTATAGACTAGTGATGTCAAATCATGTATATATCTATATAAATATTAAATATTTGCATATTTTAAAGATAATCCTTGGTCAATATTAAAAATATTTGTCAGTTTACATAATTTCTTAAGGTTAAAGCTTGATTTTTAAAAACTCATTTTAATATAGGAAAATTGTATTAAAAACTTGAACTTATTTTTAAACATATTTGCTCAAATTGTTACATACATTGTAAGCAAATAACATGATTATTAATGTAATAGTTGGTTTTACAGGTTTGTCATTTTGAAATTTTAAAAATATTTTCAGGAAAAAAGCAATTGCAGAAAATTTCATGGGAAGAGATAGAAGTAGGTTATAAATCTTAAGAAGTCATCAAACTAAGCTGCTGTGTAAGAGAATCACTGTGGTATTTCACAAACAATAGAATTTCTCTTGCAATTACCATCATTTTCCTCAGTTTTTGATTATTTGCAAAACAATAACCATTTGGGCACTAGTTAATTGTTTCTCTTCAAACGTTTGACACATTCTTCATTACTTTTAGTAGATGTGAGTCTTTTACTAAACCACAATTATAATTAAGACTGATGAAATCATTAGGCTTGTTGCAAACATTCAGTTTATCCAAATAGAGTTTGGCAACATTTTAAAGGTCTTCTGTCAGGTTCATTCAGTGTTTAATTACTTGTTGTTAATGTTGAATGCCAGCATGATTTTTGCCATGTGTCAATATTTTCTATTGGAGTAAGTCAACTAATTTTATTTATAATATTTTTACCTATCTACATTTAAAATAACAGCAAGTATTGTTCTTTTAAGGTGTTAATTCATCTCTTTCCTTACTGATTATAGTGGATGCTAGACAGTGTTGTTATTCTATTCACTTTCTGATTAAGTAGATAGGTACTTAGCATTTGTTATGGACCACGTCCAGGTGGGACAAAAATTAAAATAACCATCATGACCCCTGACCTCCATGCTCCCATAGTTCATGATAGTGTCACGTGCACAAAGTGGTATGAAAAACCCAGTGAACTCTACCTAAATCCTGATCAAGTTAAAGGTTCTTTAGAAAAGTTTTGCCTCTCTAACTTTTTATATTACATGCTGTGAAAATAGATCAAATGTTTTTACACAACTAAACTTTGCATTTGGAAGTCCCACTTGCCCCTTGTCCAGTATTTGTTCCTTGTGAATCTGTAAGATTGCACAAAGAATATGGAAACTTACTAGGTAATGTTCTTTCTTACATAAACAAATGTGGTACTCAAATGTGGCAACTCTAACTTCAAGACTTGGCCTTAAAGTGCTTCCAGACAGTGTAACTGATGACCAACCAGTTTTTGAGATTTATGTACTGAAAAGCTTTCGTTCTATTTAGTTGTAAGTTAATAAAAATGATAATTAACACAAAAACAAACATTCTGTTTCATGAAGGCCTAGAATATTCAGTGAATTTGAGTAATTATTGAAGATGGCCCTTCTACTCTCACCTATTACATCTTTAAATTTTACAGAAGGGATTATAACCTAAGGTAACATTCCTTAGTTTCATTTTAAGTGAGGGTATGATCTATCTTAAAAGTGAAGTTAAACACTTATGTAAAATCTCTTTAAAGGGTTAGTTCTTCCAAAGTACTTCTGGATTAAAATAGTTTTGCTATTTTACAGTTATTCAAGACCTATTTCACAGGCTTTGTCTAGAGAAACCACATTAGTTTGCTAATCAGTTTAGAGGGTCAGCATGGGATGTGTTTTATATAGCTTATTGACAAATATTTATTTTTAAACATAAAGATAATAGTGTCATCTAAAACTTACTATGGATCAGGTAAAGTATTGTTGCTTTATCCTGGTTACACTTTAAGATCATCTGAAGAATTTTGGAGAAAATACTGATGCACACACACACAATCATAGAGCGATTAATTCAAATTTCTAGGGATTAGGACCTAGCAAGGGTATTTAAAACTCTTTAAGTGTTTCAATGTACAGGTGGGTGTGGAAACCTCCCTGGTAGGGGTTAGCAACCCCAGTCAGGCTGCAGAAGGCCACACTAAACATTGGGTTTATAGGCTGAATTGGGAGAAATATAGCATCTGTGAGATGAAGTGCTATTTTAAATTTAAATTAAATCCCAAAATGCACATCATTGACTATTATATCATCCATGATCCCTCCCCAAAATAAGAAAATCAATAGTTTTTGGTTCTGTTAAAAAACCAAGAAAAGATTGTTTTCATTAAGAAAATTCAGGTGTTTGTTCAAGTATCAGAAAATGACCATAGTATACATGTACCGGGCTCCTGAAAATAAGCTTATTGAAGACTACAGAATGCATGCTTGACCTATTTGCAGTAATTGCATCTACAGAAAATTCCTTTTCAGATACTGGAGATTCACACTCAGGCTCTTTGAAGTGAAAGTTCTATTGGGGGGGTGGGGGAGGTGAACAGAGGAATAGGTCAGGTACTGTTAGAAACTATTTAATTAATATATAATGCTAAATACAAACATTTTAGAACTGCTTAGTTTGTTGGACTATTAGTAATAAAAATCTTTTATATATGAGTGATTCCTAGCAGTTGAACTATTTATATGGTCTTGGGAAAAATCAGTATACAACACCATTTTCCCCAGAATTGTAAATGGTTGTAAGTGAAGATGAAGGCACAAGCCATCTGGAATAAACAAATAGGAAAGTTTTGTACGTTTTCTTGCTCTGTAAAGGACCCACAAAAATCCTGTGGTTTGTAAAAAGAATGGGCTTTGTAGGTAGATAGGACTGTTTTTCAGTCACACCCATATTTACTAGTTGTGTGATCTATGACAAGACCCACGTCTTATAGTTAGACTTCAACAATGGTAGTTGCTTCTTTATAGCTATCATTATTATTCCTCTTTTCTTTCCCAACCCTATAATGATAAGCAGTGTTCAAAATTTGTTAATTCTTCTCTCTTTCTCCACATTCTGCTCATTACATTCATCTTATCTTCTGGCTTCAGATGATGACTCCAAACTGCAGATATGGTCATAGCTTGGTTATAGCCCTGGATGCCTTTACTAAATAAGATGTCTGATTATGTCTTAGACACATCTTCTCAAGTCACTTAAAGCTTAACATAATCCAATATTAAATTTATCTCCATTCCTCCAAAGACTCCTTCTCATGTATCCCTACCTCAGTGAATAATACTTCTAATTTTGATTCAGATTAAAAATCTGAAAAAGAAAAATCTACATATTCAACCTTGTCTACAATGTTCAATCTATCACCAATTCATGTCAGTCTTTCACCTAATGTATCTTTGAGTCTGATTATATCCACTTGTACCCCATTCTTATTACTACTTTCTTATTTTAGGTTAATTATCTGAACTTTAATTTAGGTTAATTATTACAAAAGCCTTCTAAATGATTTTGCTGTCTCTTGACTTGCAAATCTTCATGAATTTTTGCTCTGTAATCACAATATTCTCCTTTTTCATATTTACTGACTTTAGAGAGAAAGAGGGAGGGGGGAGAGAGAGAGAGAGAGAGATTGGCATTGACTTGTTGTTCCATTTATTTACATGTTCATTGGTTGATGCCTATATGTGCCCTGATTGGGGATCAAACACACAGCATTGGCATATCTGGAAAATGCTCTAAGGAACTGAACTACCCAGCCAGGGCCATAATCTTCTTAAACAAACCTCTTTGTGTTTTTTTGTGATCAACACCTTATAATGACTTCACACAACTTCTTTTCATGGCCTTTTCCCTAGTCACCAAGCACTTCCTTTCATTTCTTAACATTTTCCATTTACATGATTCTAGCACATGAATCATATGCTCTGGTATTCTAGTACTTTCCACATGCTACTCCCTCTGTCCAAAATTCCATATCTATACCCCAAATTCCCTGCAACTGAACTTTCAATTTAAATTCAGTAAAAGTTAATGGAATACCTATTGCAATTATCCTTCCTTGCATCAAAGTTTTATTTAGATGTATGGGAAGCAGATCATTTTTATTTCAAGTTCATATGTTTCTGGGTAAAAAGGAGACAAAGCTGCACCTGGATTCAATTTTAGACCACGAGGTCCTAGGTTTCAAGCCTGATGCCATGAACAAGTGAGACTTTCCAGATCTTAATATAAGGGTGAACATATTTTGCTTATGGGAGGGTTATAAGTATGTACTCATGGTCAGAGGACAGAATGTTAGATTACAAAGTGTTGTCACAACATTTGCATCCCATCTCAACAAAAGGTTGAGTCAGTCTTTAATTTGTTTGGCATTGTGACTAATACGATTTGAGCAACACAATGTGGTAGAAATGATGTTCTGTGAACTCTGAACCCAGAAACGTTGGGCCTTCATCTTGCTGCTTCTTGGGACCATACAATGACAAGTGAACAAATACGAGAGACTGCTGGAGGATTAGAGAACATGAGCAATACATACAGACCTTTTAAATCGAGCAATGCCACCACCTCCACCACTCCAGCTATCCCGAGAAGCTAACTTCAGACTCGTGAGCAGAACCATTCAGGACCACAAGAAGGAGGAATCAAATAGTTTACATGTCCAAGTTGAGAAGTTAAGATCACATCATTCCTCAGTTCCAATCTTTGTAAACACTCTCTATATTACTCCACATGGAAGCCATCTTACCCAGAATCAAAGATTGGTATGATATGGTCCCTTGCTATATTTTTCTGCCATATTTTTTCTACTATTCTTGCCCTTTACTTTTCACATCGGCTTCATTGATTACTTCCCAAACAGTCCAGAGAAATGTATTATGAGTAGAGGTAATACTATATTATAACTATATATAATTATAATTATATTACCTCTACTCATAATACATTTCCCAGTAAACCACTGGACCCTCATTTGATCAAGGCTTTGCTTTGATATCACCTTTTCCTGGGCTACTGTAATAACTTTTACTGAAATCTGCAGCCTTTTTTCAGTGTCTCTTTTCTACTCTACTTCTTCCCACAGCACTTATGACTTTCTAAAATAATGTGTAATTTATAGAGTTCTATTATTTATGTTTTTTCATCCACAAGAACCTAAGTTCCACCTGGGCAGAGATCTTTGGTTCATGATGCTGTCTCATGCAACTAGGATAATATATTATGTGCTCAACACACATTTGTGGAAAAAAAATATATTAAGTATATGTACACATACTTGTATTTTTATTTAATGTTATTTTCTAGACATTTCACCATGTTTTAAAATATTCCTTAAGCAGTTTAATATGTATAGCATTAATTATTATTCAGTGATTAATGGAGTTAAGCTTCACACTGTTAGATATAATGCATGAATGAAAATCTTTTAAATGAGTTTGGATTTTAGAATAAATCCAATAAGAAAATGTGATGGATCAGAGGATATGAACATTTTAAAGTCACATTTCTTTAATGTAAATCTAATTAATACTCAATACTAATCTTTTTAAAAAGTGAAAATTAGCAGTGTAGTGAATAAATGACAAATGACTATGATTCTGTTTTATAATTCCTGCATAAATAATAAAATAAATGCAATCATTCAAATATATTTATGACTATATACACATATGACATTATAATATATACAAACATCTTTGCATAAACTTGTGTACCTTATAGGGCAAAATTTTGATTAAATTCTGACATCTGAATTACATTGTGGGCAATTATGAATGTAAATAATTAAATATATTCCATAACTAAGTAGCTGGATTACAGTTGCAATTCTGGATTTCAGTAATATTTTATATGAATATATATAAGATGAAAATATTAGTCCAGAAGTTAGAGGTAATAATATTATTATTAAGTAACCTTTAAGTTACATAATTATACAGTGAATTCACATTTCTTTACAAATTGCATTCATTACTTTTTTCTCTGGGAATAAATGACATGAGTTGAATAATGAATGTTTCATTTTAACTTATTAATCAAAATATTAAAATATACACTGCCTAGAATATCTGATAATCTAGAAAATGTAGTCATAACTGATATCAGCTTTTTTATTGCAAGACACAAACTATTGAAAGATAAGCATGAAAAATATACATGTTTGCCCTATAGCAGGTTACATAGGAAAAACATTTTATTTTGTTCACATTCATAGTTTTTCATGATGTACATTTTGTAAAAATATTTCTTTATATAGAAATCAAACAATTTTGTTCATCTTGACCTGTCTCCTAATATTTAAAGCAATGCTGGAAGGTGTTCATATAAAGAAACTAATTTTTCCCTGATGATTTGATTTACGTTGATTTCCCCTTCAAAACCTCCTCATGTAACTTTTGCCTGGAACATAAAATTAGCAACTTGTTACATGTTTTCATGTTCAATGCTGGCTCCAGGACACAATGAGTTCCCTAAGGTTGTCTGGATCCTCATTCCCTCTCCTTTTTATATCTTTTCCTATTTTGTAGGAAACCTCTGCCTCAGATACTTTAAATCTTTCTAAAAATTGACTCAGCATGAGAGTAAATTATTATAAAACAATTACTTTCTTCTTTCAATGTTGACTGGTTTATATTTTGGAGCAAAAGTTTCTGTTAATTAAAACAAACAAAAAACAAACTCTGCATTTTTAAGTGTGAAATATCCAGTGGTTCCCATATCATAAAATAGAGCTTTATCTTGCCATCCCTTCTCCATAAACCGGATTTACAGATTAAGTTTTTTCAGACAGTGAAGGTGCAGTTTGCACAAGTTCATGAAGAAAAACAGTGACTTTTTCCTCAGTATGCCTCATAGCCCTTCCCCCACTTCCATAGAAGTGCATCGGGACTGCAAATATACACACACAGGTAGACAAAGAGGATATCGGTTTATATTATTTTATGTTAGTGGATGAGGTTAGAGGAAATTTATTTTCTGGTTTGAGTAAATATAATTCTAGACATCTCTCTATGTACATATGCCAAAAAAAGGCACAGACATGTATTTGGATAAAATATTTGTATAGAATTGTGACAATAATACACAATAGTTAAGAGTTTTAAAAAATAAATTATTAGGTTTATTGTATTCATTTCGAACAGGAAGAATAACATGCTGTGAGAAAGATTGTTGAACTTCATAAAATTTTTCACCAAAACAATATTTTTAAAGGCATTCTGACATTTTCCCCTTTATTCAAGACTGGGAGAGTGTGTGAATGCTTCAGCCAACATAGTATGCCAAATTTAATGCTACCTTACTCCTGAGGTTAGTCACAAAAGGTCATACAGCTTCTCCCTGATTAACTTGGGACTCATACTCAGGAGGAAGTCAGCTGCCAGGCAGGAAGCACCTTTATTCTAAGACAGCATGGGCTCATCAGAGCAGCTCAGCTCAGCCTTCTGAGCTGGGGCTTCACTCCCAGGTCTGGTAGGTCCAGACCTGGGAGTGAAGCCCTCTTGCGTTGCTCAGGTGATCCATCCAATAGCTAAATATCTTTGAGTGTTCTCAGTCCCTCCCATAAGACAACAGAAAAATCACTAAAAATTACTCTACTCATCCCTGCCCAAATTCATGATCTACTAAGCCTGTGAGATAAATTAAAATGGCTGTATTTTGTGATAGTTTCTTTTAACATATAACTGGAATAGCAAAGAAAGAAAGAAAAAGAAAGAAAGAAAGAAAGAAAGAAAGAAAGAAAGAAAGAAAGAAAGAAAGAAAAGAGAAATCTCAATGAGTTTCAAAGAATGGTGATATTAAAGCCTCCGCCAAAACAAGAAATGTCATATTGTATATTATAAGCATAGGCCAAGTGAACACAGACAAAATGAAGCCTAACACAAAAGATAAGCTAAGGATATGAGAATAATTTAAAATAAAAAAACAAAATAAATTCTTTGTTACAAATGACATGATGAAGATGCTGGATAATTTAAACAAGAATATGAAGGGCAATTGTAATACTATATATTTATAAATAATTACAGTCTGCCCCTTTCCTGACCTTATTCTTTCTATCCTCTCAGGTTTTCTTAGGTGTATTTATTATTTTTTTAAGAAAAATATCTAATAACTATGGACTATAGTGCTTTCTTCATAGGACAAAAATCTATTTTATGTTTTTCTGAAGTGTATAAGTATACACACACATAAAAAAATACAGTATATGGATTACTTAATAAAATAAATGTTAATTATATTTCTATGTCTTTTTATTTACAAGCACCTTGTTTTATCCAATATCCACAGGAAAGGTTAAAAATTGAAATATTGTTAATTATAATGCAGCATGACCAATGTAGCATTTTTTAAAATACATCTATCAGATGTCACCCACTTTCATATATTTTTGTGAGAACTTTAGAGCTATAAATTTGGTTCCTTCAGTTTGCAGAAGATAACCAGAAAGTGTCCGTCTTTATTGTCATATCTATCAGCCAAATTATTCCATTAGGGTAAAAGTCTGCCTTCTTTTTCAATTCAAATGAGCATGTTAATGTGCATCACAGTCTCGCTCCCCCACCCCCACTTCTCAACACTAACATGAAGATTAGGCGTGGCAGCACCTCACCTTCACTGTTTTGAAGGATGTTTTGCTTGTGTTTGTTTTAAATGAGTCACACTTAGATGTCATTCATTCTTTGACAAGAGGTAATGGAACGGTGAAATTTTTCAAAATAGTCCTCTGCTAAGCACCAGGTGTTTTCACACCTGCAGGCAATGCATCACTTTAAGACTCAGGATCCTTACAGGAAGGGCTTTCTTTCTGGGACTGGGAAAGGGCAACTTGGAAAGAGTGAGGTGTAAAGGTGAGCTCCCTTGATAGCTGTGTAAGTCCTTGGCACATTCTTAAACAGATCAGTTTTAGAAAGAAATATATTAGTAAGTTAAAAATCTATTAGGTAATTTGTTTAAAAATCCCTCCCTTTACCTACCACCTACCTCGAAAATTCAGATGTAAATCACGGTTTAAAAATGTCAGCTTTAAAGAAATCAACAAACACATCAGGTTTTAAATTGATTTAAATATTATTTAATTGCAGGTAACTAGTAAACTTAACTATTGTTATTTTATTTCTACTGATATTTATACTTATTTATATTATTAGTATTGTATGTAATTTGGACTTTACTCCAAAGTCCTCCAGGTCTATTGTTATTTATTATTTATTAACTACATCAGTGTGGGAATGAGTGTTGAGTAATGAAGAAATGCCTATTATAAATTCCCAGATGGTAGAGGATTAACTGTCATTAGTTGGCCCATAATGACACAAACCATCAATGAGATCGTTCATGCTTTATCTATATTATTTATGTATATTATTTAATTTGTTGCAACAGATTAATAAAATTAAGATTATGCAATTTTATTAAAAATAATTCCGTTTTTGAAAGTATAAAATATCAGTTCATTCAGAATGCTTTTTTATTTCCTTAAGGTTATATGCCTGATCTCAACATCATTGTTCAGTAAGAGCTCAGTCATTTATGCATCATACTTACACTGTTATTGTCTACAATTGCTCATGTACATCTCATCATTTGGACAACCCTCATCACCATTCCAGTCCAACGTTTCCTATGTGCCCTACAACCATGTCTGTTCTGTCCATCACTACGTCCCCAATAATTAGCCTAAGTGTCTGATTTTTAAATGGGTTAAACAATTTTGAGGAACAAACTAATTAATTAACATAAATTTGTTCTTGATTAATATTACCAGGCTTGCTATTTATTTTTGAGATTTTTGTTTGATTATTTTCTGGGAGAATATAAATTAGCAGCACCAAAAAAATTACTTAGCACACCTAAATCAAATTACTTCAATCTAGGAAGCAAAGTGTATGATGGCATGTTGGGCAGGCTCAAGCTACAGAATTGTGTCCATATCAAAATCTCTGAACATTTAAAAAAGAATAATAATAAAATATTCTTAATAATAATAATAATAATAATAATAAAATAACTCTTTAACCCATACAACAGTTGTGGTACTTAATCTTTAAACAATCTAAATGTTGACTTATTTTCAAATTTATTTGCTCTTTATGACTCTGATGAAATTCATGCAGTTTTTCCCAAGTTTAAGCATTCCTTTGATATATGTTATTTTATATTTTGAGATAATATCTTTCACTGTCTTTGTTTTCTAGAATGCTTTAAAATAATGTTTGTACTAAGTACACCCATATTTAGTTTGAAAAAATCATACAAATTTTATGTAATGAAGTGTTATTTTAATGCAATGGAAACCTATTTGTCTTATGGAAAATTTCTTCTCATTCTGTTCTACTATTATTGTCATTTGACAACTTTTTCATATACAAATTTGATTTATCCCTTTGAGAATAAATTTCATAAGTATTGCTTAATTTCTCATGTGTGCATGTTTTTCTCTCATGTATTCTTAAAACGTTTCATTTGGAATTATTTTAGTATAGCTATTCATTTTTAAATGATTTTATTTTCATTAAATAATTGAATTATATCTATGATCTTCTATCTGTTTATATAAAATGCTGTGTTAGAATAATCACTGAGCAACCTTTAATTGGCAAGTTATATTTCATTGTTATTATAAAATTGCTCACCTGTACTTAATGTACTTGGAAAGACAATATCCTGTTCAGTTGACATATCTTCTGCGATGACTTCTGAAAAGTAATGTAGAGACAAACATTATTACTCTCCAACTGTGCTTGGTTAAAAGCCCAATACACAATTTTTTAATATTTTTATAGTATTCTCTGAATGCTCTTCTTTGTCCAGAATTTTGAAAGCTACTCCATCTCCTCTGACTCAGGTTGGTCCAGACCAACTTTGCTAATAATGACCTGATAATTTATGACCAGCTGTCTCCATGTGAGAGGACTATAATTCTATTTCACAAGCACTTCTGTATAGTTCAAGGAGATGACAATGCCAGGAGGTAAGAAGAAAAAGAGCACCTTTTCTGATCCTATGATTATAAAAGCTATCAATTGCAGTCTGAGCTTTTTTATCTGAAAATTGAAAAAATATTGATGTAACGCATTCAATTTATTACTAGGTTATTGAACTGACAGCTTTTTGGTCAAACATCCCTGTAAACACCTTAGCAACTGTTTTCTAAACAGATATCAAGTGTACTTCAGGTTATTAAATTAATCTTTTTGATAAAATGAAGATACCATGAAGAAGCCACCTGGATGGGACCAAGTTTACACCACACTCTGCATTTCACAATGCAGTTATTTTATGCAAATCAGACCCTGGAGAGCAATATTAAAAGAGATCTCATTATAATTCAATAAAAATAAACAATAGTTGCCTAATTTTCAAGATTAGGTTTTATTATTTGCTTTCACAATTACTGTGCTTTTCTAATTTTGGGTAAATATCCTAAAGAGCCTATAAAGGGAGGAAAATAGAACGTTTAGTGTGTCCTGATTCCCTGTATGTGTGTGTTTTCTTGATAATGTTAGGAAAAGAGCTATAAGATCCTATATATATTATCTTTACAATTTACCCAATCACATTTTGTCTCATGTAAGATTATGTTTATATTGGATGATTTGATCTATAATCTCCTTTTTTTTTCCTAAATAGGTGAATACTTATTTTTGTTCCATTTGCCCTTCACTTTTTTTGAGTAAAATTCAATCCTCACTATCCTGAACAAGGGCAGAAACTGCTGATGATCTTTCAATGTTCTAGCTCATATTAATGAGAACCTCACATCTTTTCAATTGTTCTTGTCCCTTCTTTTTTTCTCTCTGAAAACCTATGAATGACACCCCAGTAGAAGCTTTCAATCTGAGCTTGAATTGGCAGTAAGCATCTCTGGATTTCAAGTTCATTATTCTTTCTGGAATTACTGTCTGCACTTTTTTTGAATGACATTTGGGCAAACTTTGTATTACTCATGGTTAATTGCTATTAGAAAAAAACAATGTCCTTTTGGTTTTTTGGCTTAAGCCTAATAATAGTAGCGGTCTTCATCTAAAAACAACAACTCCATTTTATGTTTATGATTTAGTGCAATGCACTGTTCAGTGCATTTAGATTAAACTGTATTTAGATTCTTTATATAACTAATTTTTAAAGCTTGCATTGATGGTATTTTTCTCATAAACAACTACTAAATTACTTTTATTATACTAATTATTATATAATATCAAAGATTCTTAAACTCTACTTTGTTCCAAAACATTGTTTCTCAAAAATTTTGCTTAGCTAAATTTTACATAGTAGTGCCAACTCCACTGATCTATTCAATGAAATAGCCAGATGAAATCCATTTAAAATCTTATTATATTAGTAATATTTTACTAAAAATTGATAAACATCTTTTCTTTTACCTTTTGGTCCTTTGCAAATCACAAAATATTGCTTATTAAATATAATAAAGATATATTAAGTAGCAGTGATTGATTTGTTTTTCTGAAAATGCAATATTAAATTTTTATAACATATCATGTTAATTTTTCTTCTAAAACAAATATCTGTGTCTTTGAAAATACAAGTTATATTAATTAGAAGATAACTAGTACTTTTTTAAAGTGAGTTACTTGTTCATAAATATATATTGATCATCTACTATATGTCTGTCATTAGGGGTAAAATATAATATAGGGTTAATATGTATTCTCTGAAAAATGTACTATTGAAGTATCAATCACTCCCAGCCCCTTAATTAGTAAAATAACTGTCATACATTGGGTAAGTTGCTTAAAAAGGTGCTTTAATTTCCTCATCAGTAAATGGGCATAATAGAAATAACTTCCTCCTTGTATTGTTGGACCAAATAGCATATAATAATTCTTGACATGTAAGTTTTATTATTGTTATTATATTTTCTAGAAATAGAGATAGATGAGCTTCTTGTTATCACAATGTTTACAGTTTTTTTCAGGACACAGATAAACATAATTTAAACATTAAATTAGTAAATATGATGAGTGTAGAGAATAAAATGAATAGGGAGTTTGAGGGAAAAATAATGTGATGAATAGATACCTGTATAGGATATAGACTTTCCTAAATAGGATATATTTTTATAAGGGACATTATAATACTACATACATGACTCAACTGTAAGTTATATGCCATAGAATAAGACTGAAGAGAGTGTTTTTAGAATCAGAAAGAACATTTCCAATATTGGAACCAGGGGAGTTTCATGAAAACGTTAGCAACTGATTGGATTTTATAGGATTGTCAGATCTTAGATTTAAAGGATTTTAAAAGGAGTTGTGTGAGTTAAAGGAACTCCAAGCCAGAGAGCATAAAACCCTCTAGGTCCATCCATGTCATCACAATGGTAAGATTTTATTCATTTTTTAATATTTATTTATTTATTTAAAATTTTATTTGTTTTTAGAGAGAAGGACAGGGAGAGAGAAAGAGAGGGAGAGAAAAATCAATGTGTGGTTCGCTCTCACTTGGCCCCCACTGGGGACCTGGCCTGCAACCCAGGCCTGTGCCCTGACTGGGAATTGAACCCTCAACCCTTTGGTTCGTAGCCAGGCTCAATCCACTGAGCTACACTAGCCAGGGCTAGATTTTATTCATTTTTATTGCTGAATAACATTGTGATTATATATATATATATATATATATATATATATATATATATATATATATCCTCTTTATTATTTATCTATTGATAGACATCTAGGTTCCCCTAGCCCTGGACCCCAGCCCGGGCCCTGCCCAGCCCCGCAAGCATACAGCTGAGCCCAGACTCCCACATGTGCACATAAGCTTCTGCCACCCGTTGGGGGTTGCTAGGATGCAGGGGTGCAAATTGGGTGGAATCTGCTTATTCCAGACCCTGAGTGGCAAATAGGAACATACCAGATAACTTATATATGTATGACCCATTGACATGAACTAAGGGGTGGGGGATGCTGGTGAGAGGGGAGTGCAGGGCTAAGGGGAATAAAGTAGAGAAAAAATGGGACAACTGTAGTAGCATAATCAATGAAATATATTTTTAAAAAGATATCTAGGTTTTTCTATATCTTGGTTATTATAAGTAATTCTGCAATAAACATAGGATGATATATCTTTTTGAAATAGTGTTTTTGCTTTCTTTGGATAAATACCCATAAGTGGAATTGCTAAATCATATGGAGGGTCTATTTTAAAATTTTTGAGGAATCTCAGAAGAATTTGCTTCTTATGATTAATAATAAATCTTAACAAGATATAAAGATATAAAATATATAGATCCTAAACAGTGGTAGATGAGTTCTGGGCTTGTGAGGCTGAGAATGGGTACCGAAACCTGGCTGCACTAAGTATGAAGATGATTCTCCATGCTTTCAAAAGTCCTCCCAGCTATTCCAGAGTCAATTTTTCTTTTTGGATTGTAGCCTAAGGATAAAATAAACCAGTTCTCTTCTATTGGAAGTTGATAATTACACTCTAATTTGCCTTTGAGTTTTCAGGAGACACAGAGAAAGCCCTCACATTTCTTGCTGAAAATAATTTAGATTCTGGAATCTTACCTTTACCAAACTGGCATTTTGCAATGAGGCTCAATTCTCTGTGACCTGTGAAAGCAGATCCATTGGAAGATTTCTGACTAAATCTCAGTTGGGTAAAGCAGATATCAAAACAGTTTTAAGATGTAAATGATTAATCCCTAAATTGTTGATCCCCAAAAAGAAGCTTCTTAGATACAACAGAGCTGTTCCAGAAAATGCATATATCTCACATTAGAATTCACAACTAGCGTTCTCAGTAACAAATGTTCAGCTGTCTTAAATGCGCCTTGATGTTCTGTTATTTTCAGAAAATACTCTCCAGAATAACATTCTTGAAGCCCACACATTAGATCATATTGCACTGTAGTATATTCTTTATCTTGATTTAAAAAATAATGGTTTTGTAGTTTACGGTGACTATGTAATAATGCAAAGGTGCATTGTAGGAAAAACTTATAAAGAGAAATATGTCCTATTTTAGCCTGTAAATTCAGCCAGAACCATTTCAGACCGTTTGGCGAAGTGGGGAGGTCTAGGTCAGAGCCTGTGATTTAGGATTCAGATTGTGCGTGGGAATGTGTGTGAGAATCCGGAACGACCACACCAAGGGAGCTGACGCACTTTGTCTGGGAGGCACAGCAGGGAAGCTGACCATGAAAACTCTAGAAAGAAAGGTAAGAAAAAAGGTATGTTCATCTTGCTGGAGGAGATAGGTAGGTAGGTAGGAGGAATATTATGATATATTTGGTAGAGGAAAAACAATAGCATCCTGAATTATAATCTTAATTTAATTTGCTTTAATTTATATAATGTCTCTGAATTTTGTTAAATGTTAGTGTACTGATATTTTTCTCAGAGTTTATTAAAATAAAAGAATATTGCTTTAAGTACAAACATTTTCTTATATAATGATAGTAGAGAAACTGTTTATAGGAGGCAATAGTATATTGATTTTAATAAGGATAATGTTTTTTATGTGAACCAATAAATAAATGGTAAATGTTTTATTCAGTTCATCATACATTGATTAAATACATGAAGAAGAGCTCTTCTCTGAAGTAGAAATTATTTGGCTGCAGTAGCATACTGAATGTGAGCTAGCATAAGCAAATAAGGGAATTTATTGGAAGGCCAGAATATCTTGTCTCACAGAGAAGTAGAAGTGAAAGAGATTAGACATTAAGCCAAGTTTCCCCCAGAATTTCACTTTCTGCTCAAAGTTTTTTTTGTTTTTTAATTTGCTGCCCAAATTATAAACTCTGCCAAGAACAAAATTAGCTTCCCTCAAAATGTTTGTCAGTTAGTTTGGAAGTATTGAGTTGAGGTTTAGGGTTTCATCTCCAGCAGCCTGTGAAGGGCCACCTTCACACTTTTGCGCTGTTGCTCTAATTTCTTGGGCTCTATGCAAAACAAGTACAGCACCGTTCCCATCCTGTGCGGTTCTTTGGTTTGGATGCATGGAGGCTTTGCTTATGCTTAGAGTTTTACTAGACCTCTTGGGAATTATTCCTCATCTTCAATAATTATGCAGAATTTTTAGGTTTCTCCAGAAAATTTTACCTTCAGTAAAATTCTCATCTTGAAATCCAATGATCTCATGGCAAGTCCAAGCAAACCAGAAACCATCCCATCCCTTTAATCTACTTTTCTCGGCACTTCACCCTTCTCCTATAAAGATCCTGTGAACCCTTGTTGTAAGCAGGGTCTAGGTGAGGAGCCAAGCATACACGCATGTGCTTTGACTCTAGGAAGTGAGTCATTGTTAGTGAGAAAAGATCTTTCCTGTTGGATAAGAGAAGACCTCAAAATGCAGGTCTCCCTTCCTAGATAGGAGTGCTCTTGCCCTTATTAGTGTCACTTGCTTCTTACACTCAATTTGGCAAGGCAATCAGTTCTGCTAAGTCCTGACTTCTACATCCTGACACTCAGAATGGGACTGACAGTTGCCTCAGTCAGAATGCCTTCTTTGTGCATTTTCATCAGTGGTTGGTGGGTGCTCTGCAGATTAATTCTGATCGATGTCCTGGATAAAGGTATACTTGATTATTGATCACTTCCCTGACAGATAGGTTCTTAAATCATTTGATTTTGATGATGTATGTTTCTAACCCTTAGAAATTTGGGTCAAAAAATAATCTACAAGCGTGAATTTGGATTTGTGAATATTTATCAAGGCCTTTGACTCACTACCCTAATCATTCTGTGGCCCACTTCAAATGAGAAAGGGGGAAGATGCTTTCAAAAATTAACTATTTCAATGGCCTGAGCTGTACTTGACAAGAGTTAAAACAATAAAAAAACCCCTATTTTTCCCCTTCTCTCTTTAAAAACTGCTCTGTGAACTACTCTTTTTTCTCCTTTTGAATACAATATCAGGCAGGCACGATAGTTTTTCTCAGCACTCTTGGGTAATAACAAGTCCTCCAGACATTTTCCATCTAAGAATACTCTTACTATACAGGGTAATTATCAAAAATGTAAAAACATGTTTGTCACAAATCCTATCTTTTTTCCCTTCTCCCTAATTATAGAAGGAAGACTGCAGTGGTGTAAGAGAATGTGGGGGACTTCTGCACTATTTCTGTAACATGCTTTTGTTTTGTTTTGTTTTGTTTTGTTTTGTTTACTCCCCTAGCTTACCATGATTTCTGATATATGTAGAATTGGTGCTATCAGGGGAGAAGAATGAAGGAAAGGACATGTGGCCACATATATGGTCACCACTGCCATGTTTAGGTACCAGAGTTTGGCAGATATTTAATGTTCAGTATCTTGCAGAACACTTTTTACATTTTTAGAGACTTTCTCAGGGAGTATTCAAGTGCAATGCTTGTGCTGTGAGCTGGGCAGTTTGTGACACCATCTCTGAGGTTCTGAGAGCTTCAACTTGCAAGATAGAGTGCTGCCATGCTACCCTTGTTTGTCCTTCACAGTGTGAGGCTCTCTCTGTTGGAGCCTCATAGCCGCCCCCGCCCCCCCAAGGTAGGCTTCTCCGGCAAAGCCTTTTATGAGCTCACTTTCAGTATTTGTTTTGCCCTTGTCATTGCAGGAAAAGCAGTATACTTCAAATGCATCTCCTTTATTGGATCGACTGTCCCAAGCTTGAAGTAGACTTCAATCACTTGTTGATTCAGACTCTGGGGGACGTACACATAATAACAAGTGGTCTAAGTGATTATTTAAGGCCCTTTTGACTAAATCCACAGGAGAAGAAAGCATTTGTCTCCTATGTTGATAGTGGAGAGGGAAAATAATTGTAATTCTACATATTTTGGAGAATAAGCATTCATTCCTTAAGCATAGCCACAAATGTTTAGGCTCTTGGGATGCATGGTGAGCTGAGGATGACTAAATCAGTGTAGGCGGCTCCTTGTCCAAGTCCTGCATCAGTGGTCTTGCAAACCAGGTGCCCTAGTGAGGGAATGGGAGGTCAATTTGGCATCCCCTGCAATCTGCTCTGCTTTTGAGTTATCAGCTGAAACTTTCATTTTAATATGCATTCATATATTATCATTATATAGAAGAAGAAAATCATGGAAGATAATTCAATAATATCAGTGACAGGAAAATAAAAATGAGATCGTAGATAATAAAATTAAAAGAAAGGCAAGTAAAGAAAGAGGTTATAGGGACAAGGTCTAAATAGAAAAAAACCTGTAGCAGAATGACAAAAGGATGATTGATTCAGTCAAACCCATTTTTATTAATAATTTACAAAGTATAGGAGAAGGTAGGTGATGTAGACATTAGCCAGCAGTGTCCGTGTCAATATGGATGAAATAAAACATTCACACAGACTACCGAGTCCAGTGGAGGAAAAAGGACAGCATGGCTTTTCTCTCCAGGGGAGCAAAAGCTGCCACCTCCACCATGACAGGCCTTTATTTTATTTCTGGAAACATTACATGATGGTCCTCACTCACTATGCACAGGTTCGCTTTAGGGGGTTACCATTTACAGACAACCAAGGGACCAATGCTGCTAATCACATCACAGAAGAAAGATATTGGCAAATGCAAAGAGAAAAGTGGTTGAACCAGTTGCAAGGTCTTTGCAAGGTTTAGCATGGATTTTAGGATGTTACAATAAGCACCTGCTATCCCAATCCAGGGTGAGGGAGTTTCAGCAAAAGCAAGACTCAAAGCGGCTTATTGCAAACCTGATTTCCCACGAGGGAACCTATCTGTGGGCGCGGATCCTGGGCATATCTCTGAGTGGGAGCTGGGCCCACGCCATACAGAAGGATCTCTCACAAGTAGGAAAGTGTTCAATTTAATAATATTTTTATATTCCAATAATATCTTATTATTTTGAAATCCTAAAGCAAGGGTGTGAAAGCTGAAATATAATTTAAAATGTTTTAAGGATGATTATGATGTAAATGAAGATTTATATAAATAGACTAAGCATGTTTTAAAGAGAAATTGAAAAAACATTTTTGTAGTCTTCTAACATCTAAATGCAGTTAGATGTGATTCAGTATGATTAGAGTGAAGTGTAAACAAGGATGACATTGTGGTTTTCTCTATTGCAAGTTATAGTATTCTTGAAAAATTGTTTTGGTAAAACAAGATATTTTCCATGACTCTGAAAGTAAATATTATACACCATTATTAACATCATGTGTATTAGCACCTTAAAAAAAGAATGACATACTTCAAATGGTAGGTAATTTTTATTGTCTGACCACAAATATCAAATTTTATTTGCATCAGCAATCTGTTACCATAAATGTAGAATGGAGGAGACACAATTTTTAAAAAATGGAAGCAAGTACCTTCATGTGGAAGGGTAAAACAGAACTATCTTATTGCCATATGATTATTTTTTGACATCAGTAGGTGTATAATGAAAATGCAAACTCATTTTCACGAATTCTTTTAAGTTTTTTTCTGTGTGCTTAAAATGAATTGGTAGTCAGTCTCAAGGGGTGGTAATTATCAAAACAGCTGAAATAAGACAGCTATTCCAAAAGCTCAAATTTGCAGAAAACATAACCTATTGTGCAATGTAAAGTAGGTAACACTGGTATTACTTTTTTTGAAAATGGTGATTGAGATCTTGTTAAAATAGGTGTCTCAAAAAAGTGTATAATTGGTTTACTTAAGTAATATGGATAATAAGATATCAAAATGCCAAATACTATAAAATATAATTATTGGAAAATTACTATGGAAAATCATTTAGGAATAACCAGAAAAAATAACCCTCAAGAAAATGAAACAAAACAAAAACAGAAGACAATTGACATTGAAATGCCTTTATTATCCTAATTGAAGAAGATGGATGCTGTAGAGTTTGAAGCATAATATGAACTTTTACTTTTTAATCAATACACTAGACTTTTATTCATTGCTTTTAGAGAGAGAAGAAGGGGGTAAGTATATATATAGAGAGAAACATCAATAAGAGAGAGAAACATTGATTGGTTGCCTTCTCATAAGCTCTCTGACTGGGGATTGAACCCACGACCTTTTGGTCTACCAGAAGACACTCCAACCAACAGAGCCACACTGGCCAGGGCTAAGAGTAATATAAATTTTGAGAAATCCAAAGGAAAATTTATGAGTAATAAGGTCATAAGCACCCAGAAATACAATCTGGGGTTGGGGCTGAATGGTGGAAGCTAATGAGGATTCTCAAGAAAAGGGCTAGTGAGGCTAAATTCATTTCCTCGTCTGATGTGGTTACCACTCTTACAGATGTGGAAAGTAGTGGAAGCAATCTGTATTTATATTATACTAAACCATTTCACAAAGGCCTGCTCAATTTTCTTGGAGTCAAGAAGAAGAATGACAATTTAGACTTTCTAAATATTCAGAAGTGGCTGGCACGTTGTTCTTGTCAATCACTGACTGCTGAAGAGAGGTGACTGATGGTGTTATTTGGCAATCGAAGTGTACCTAAAATTTAATTTTAAAACAACAGTGTATAAAAACACATGTTTTTGTGAGCAAGCGTATGTTCAAATAATTGAATTTTATGAAAGAGTGAGAAATTTAAAAAGCTGACAATTTCGAATAACAGGCAAGCACAACATGAAGAAATGTAATAATTTCCCTTGTATTAGAAAACAATAAACAAAAACAAAACTGAAATCAGGAGCCTCAACACAGTAGGTGTTTTCTTCATTAGTTTCAACTATAGTCCCAAAGATAATAATGCATAGTAAATGTTGCTATGCATAAAATGAATAACAAAGCCACAAATCGCTTATTTTTAGTCCATTTAAAAATGTATTATTTACAAAACTTTTTTGAATACACATATTTTTATGCATTTTATATGAAGATAAGACATAATGAAATATTTTAAATGAAAGATAAAGTTATTAAATCATTAAATCTAATGTAAATTACTTTTAAATCAACAAGTAATAAAAATGTCTCTTATAATTGTAGATATTTTTATAAAATTTAGAATACTGCATAGAGAATAAATAAAAGTAAGACTGTGGATCATTCAAATGTTTAAAGGAGACTATGAAAGGAAAAAAATCATTATTCTTGTGTGTGCTAACATGCTGACACAGCAATATTCATTAACTCATATATGTTCACGCTCTCTATTATCATAATGAAGCTATCTAACTACCTTCCGGGGATGTTATAAAGATTAATTACTTCATTTTTGCAAGACTTCATAAAGTTTAATAATATTAAATAAAAGGACAAATGAAAATTGAAGGAAGAGCTATTTAACATTGTTACAAACCCACCCATTATTATTATTACTTATAGGGATGAAGGTCATCATTTCACTTGCAGTCAGAAAACACTGTAAAATTTTACTAAAAATTTAAAGAATCTACTTTGTATATTCTGTGAATAAAAAGTTTATGGGGGTTTTAATTAAACCTTGACAAAGTACACCCTTTCTAACACTTAACCTTCCTCCTCGTTCATGACAGTGTTCTTTCCTCTTCTTCTAGCTCTGTGATCCTTTCTCATTCTCTCCTTCATTGGCATTTTCTTTAAAAGACGGTATTTCTCAGTGTTCTAACACTTTGAATTTATCCAAGTGTGTGTGCATTTTTTATGGTATGCTAGCTTTCAACTTCCATTAACTAACTTCACAATCTATATTAGTAGGCCTTAACCATCTTTTACATTTCAGATACAAAATCTCATCCAAGTTAACAGTTATACAAGGAGTTTACTCTAAGGACAGCACAAAATTAATATATTTAATACAAAGCTCCTTATGTTACTTCTAGAACTTATGATCTCTAAGGCCCAGATTGATATATTAAAGAATAATCTCTGGAGCCCAAATAGCTGGGATTGTAATACTCATTTTCCAATGACTGGTTTCAGGATGTTGTGTGAGTAACTTATCTTTTCTGGGATTTCATCTCCTCATCTGTAACTAGGGGCTATAAAAAGTTGTTATGAGAATTGAATGAACTAGTAACTGCAAAATGCTACAGTAGGCATTTCAAAAATTTGGATTATATTATTGTTTCTCTTTTCTTAGAAGGAAACCAAGTACTTGTCTCTTGGCTACTAAGGCTCAGACACATACTAGGCAACTTCACTCTCAGTTCAATAAGTTACTCAAAACAAAACAAAACAGAACCACAACAAAAAGCTTTAATTTTCACATTACTTTTTAGCCAAGACAATGACAATCTCCAACTCATCTCATATCATTATATTATTACATTTATTTATTTAAATATGGAATGCTTCACGAATTTGCATGTCATCCTTGCGCAGGGGCCATGCTAATCTTCTCTGTATCATTCCAATTTTAGTATATGTGCTGCTGAAGCGAGCACTATATTATTACTTTTAAAATTCTCTTCCTGCTCTCATTCTGCTGGCAAACCCTGGTTGACTCAAACCAATAGAAGGAATCAGTTAATTACCTTCTGTCCTTCACTCCTGTTAGATAAAAAATACAATATTACCCCCTTTCCTGTATTGCTGGTAGATATACATATATATGTGTATATTTAGTTAATGTGTATTTACTACTACATTTTTTAACTGCATCACATAATAGTTACAGTGCATTTCATTATGTTAATATACCTTATTTAACAAATCCTCTATGATTGGCATTTAAGTTGCTTATTTTTTGCATCCTTGTACATACATTTTTATATATTTGTCTGATTATTCTTTTGGCTAAATTTCTGAAAGTGTAACTGCTTGGTCAAAGAGTCCCCAGATGTTTTTAGACTTTTGATTGGGTTGCCAAGTAGAATGGTTGGGGAAGTGTAATGAGCTGCATCTGGAAGGAGTTGAATTGAAGTGACAATAGAGAGTGGAAACAGTGATATAATTTGTACTTAAAATTACAGCTGAAGGGAGGAGGGGAAAATGAGACATGACTTTAACTGAGAATTTATTTCCTTGAAAGGTGGAGGCATGCTCAAGTGGGAACCAGAAAACCTAATATATTGGACTGCTGTCAGAGATCTTGTAAGTTTGAGCTTTGAGACTAGTAAGCTCAGCTGCCTTCTCAGCTATAAATGTTATTATTTCTTCTGTTCATATTGGGAATGTGCAACTGTATTAGCTCCTGCTGCAATTCCACTATGTTTCAGAGAACCTCCCATCTCAGTGGCTCAGAATAACAAATACTATTTTCACTCATGATCAGCAGCAGTGGCTCTTTTTCAGGCTGAATATGGGCTTTCAGGATGTGGGTCCCTCCTGAACATCTTCTGGGACCCACACTATAGGACCGTGGGCTTCTAGAGCAGGATCTAATTGGAGTACCTGCTAAAGCTGGTGCTGAAACTGTCACCTGGACTTCTCTGTCCACATCCCATTGGCCAAAGTGAGTCACATGGTGAAGCCCACTGCCTGAAAAAGAGTGATGTAGACTCTGCCATTCATTATGTAATCTTACACTTAATCCCTCTGATTTCACTTGCTTTTTATTTTTACTTTTTATGTCATCAGTTCTGGAGGTCAGAAGTCTAAAATGTGTCACCAGGGCTGTATTCCTTTGGTGCATCTAAGAGAGAATCCCTTTTCTTGCCTCTCCAGCTTCCAGAAGCTGCCTGTAGTTTTTGGTTTGCGGCCCTGGATCGCTCCAGCCTCTGCTTCCATCATCTTCCCCTTTTTATTCTGGCATTTGATGATGCACTGTGGTAGGAATGGACTGAAGCTTATCATTGGTGTACAGAAGTGTCCACTATATAGTGTTTACAGAATATTTGTTAAATTTTGATAATTAAAATCTCTGAAATGCTATTTGTAGCTGTGCATAATAGCAGTTTAACAAATTATTCCAGTCTTATCTTCTGTGACCTTTTCTTAACAACAACAAAAAAAAAGGAGGAAAAAATGAAACTGCCTATTGTTTCTATTCCACATTTTAGTATGTTAACATAAGTTATTACATAAGGAACATAAATTGTTGTTCCTATATTGGAACATTTGTCATAATCTGCCGGAGATAGAGTTGCTAATTTGGAGTAGACAGGTAAAAATCTGTGGCTTCAAAAGGAACAATGATGCTTCATTTTTGTGGCTAAAAATATTAGTTGAACTAACTTAAACTAGTAAAAACTAATAAAAACATATTTTTCTCTTGTCCTCTCTGGGTACCCAGTTGGTTGGAGCATCATCAGATAGACCAAAGGCTGTGGGCTCGATCCCTGGTGAAGGCACATTCCTAAGTCAATGATTTTATCCCTAGTGGGGGCACATACAGGAGGCAACCAATCCATGTTTCTCTAAAAAAAAATTGTCTTTTTGTCTTAAGCTTATAGGAAATGAGATTTTTTGGTACATTTTGTTTCTATAAATAAGCATTCAAAAGAGAATGACAACTTTATGTTAGGAGTGTATGTGGTGAGTGTGTCACATGCAAAGAACAAGCCTCCCCCGTCAGGAACATAGGAAAGCCAAGTGACTTAGATCAATTTACTTAATGAGAATTAATATTCTGAATAGAGGACATATTTGGGGGTATAGATAGTTCCTTTACATTCAGAGGGACCCCTGGTATAACCTCGGTGAAATCTGAACTTTGTGTATGCAACTGTAGGATGTCTTTTCTTCAGTATGCTCAATTCAAAATGGATAGTGATGTTTTCTGCACGGGCTTGTTTGAGTGAATTAAAAGTAATTCATTAAAGTGAATCATGATTCATTAAAGTGAATCATGCCTAAAATGGCAAAGCTGAATTAAATCTCAGCCCTGAAGGGACAACTGGGTTTATCACCTTAGTTTCTTCCTCCTATCTACTAGCCTATCAGTATATTTTATTGAAAATTGGGCTTCAGAAATGTTGCAAATTATTCAATTTTTAAAACAAACATAACAGAATGGGTATTTTGTTCTAGGTTAAGAGATATCTCTGAGGATACAGAAGTGAATAGGAGAGAGAAAATTCCTACCCTCATGGGTGAACATATCAACTGGAGGAAATAGGGTTTGAACACAAACACAACAAAGTAATTACACTGTGATAAATGTTATAAAGAAACATATAGAGCATTTCAAGACTCTATAATAGGAAGCTTTGATAGCTAATGAGAAGTGATATTTACAATGATGAATATTATGTAGGAATTGATATTTAGGCTAAGACCTGAAAAAATTATTAGCATTTGGCCATGTGAAGTAGTGAAATATTCTGAGCAGAAAAATCAGCATGTATATTAACTTTTTGCAGATCCACATAAAATAAAGTAGCCACAGAATTTAGTAGAATGCATCTTTATTTTATCATTGTATTTTAATGTATATATGAGGATCAATTTCCTACTATTTATGGAAGTGGTAAACATACAAAATAAATAGCAGCCTGGTAAATGAAAACCCTAGAATTTCTTTCCAATGTCCATATGATTTTTTAGAGTTCAGATGGGAGAATCTAAGCAATTTTTCTGAATAACTAGAATTTAATTGCAAGTTACCAATAAGGACTTTTCAATGGAATAGAATATTTGGCACATGTTTATTTGAATTCTTGTGACTCACTTAACATATGTATATGAATAATGATTGGCTCATATAAGATATCCTGGACTGGGAATCAATCTTGAAGATTTATTTACTCATCAAAACTTTGCATACCCATGAAAGCAATGATAATTGTGAAATTACAGATTCTGCCCTAATCGGCATTGTCCTGTGCCTATTTTTGTACTCCAAGACATTTTAAAATGTAACTCATTAAGGCAAGGAGGATGTGGAGAGGATATGTAAAACAAGGACTTTTTAATCAGGCATTTCTGGTTGAAATCACATCTTCATTTCTATGTATCATGGAAAATTATTTAATTCCTGTGTGCCTCATTTCCCTTTCATTTGAAATGCAACTGATAATATCTCTGGCAACTCCTATAGTTAATACGGTTATGGCCTTTGACAAGTTTGTTGTTTTGGCTATTAGGATGAATTTTCTCAGTGATCATGGTGCTTTTGGGGTCCTGAAGTAATAAAGAGGACATTGTGAGGATGGAATTTTATGTTTTATTTGTTATAGTATGCTCTGCCTGATCTGAGAATATGTTGAGTGCCCATTAGAACACAACTAAAAAATATTCGCAAATCTATTATAAGCTCAAATTTTTTATTCTCTTCTTAAATTTTTCCACCTCTAACATAAAACCATAATTTCCAGTATTCTGTGATTGGGTAAAAGGAAGCTGAAATGGGAAATATGTTTAATTTTATATTTTCCCTTTATTTGAGATGTATTCTCTTACAGTGTCCTCCTAAAAAATGTTGGTATTTTATCATATTTATCATTAGCAGTTAAAAAACTTAATAATTGAGAGTGGGTTTGAATGTGGGTGCAGGTGTTCACCTGGAAGTAGAGTAATGGATGTATCTTCCAGTACATATATACTGGAAGATAATGAAGATTTCTCTTTGTAGATTCCAGCTTTTCTTTATTTTTAGAACTTTCCTGACAGAGAATATTTTCAGACATATTTTCCATTATCATCTTGAAGTTCAACTACTTCAAGTTCAACTACGTTTACTTTAGGTCATCCATCCATAGCTGAGTTAACATGCAGATATTATCAAATTGGACTCATGGATCAAAGTTCTCACCAAGTATCATGTTTTAATATTACTGTGAAGAATATGAGAAAACAAAAGGCTCCACACAGGTAGTTCTGGGTCATCAAGGGTAGCTGCTCAGAGCCTGTACCTGCACTGGTTATGTGCTTCTGCTCCAGAACAATAGATGTGATCCACAGGGAAGGCTTATAGTATTGCTTCCTGCTGAGGGATCATTTCCATTTTGAACCATCTCCATTCTTAACCCCAGAGTTGTGCAGCTCCTCAGGGAAACATGCCTCATAGATTCTGAGTACTATTTACCAGCAGGAATCCTTAGTGAGGGATATGTTGCTAGGGGCAGTTCAACTATAAGATCTCCTCCTCCTAGCAAATAGCGGTAGTCTGTATTCCCAGAGGTCCAGTTGACAAAAAGATTACACCAGCGTATCTGCTTATTTCCCCTACCTTTCAAGCGTCACTCCTGTAAAAGAAGAGGCTGAATTCCAGACCAGAGGCTTTAAAACTTCTTCCTGCCAGGAGTTAATACAATTTTTCATTCTTACCCTATTTTATTTTGCTCTGAATTCTGAGCAAGTTTGCAGTGACTATTGTGAAGCTCAGTGTCAGTAGTATAATGCTATGTCTGCTTCTTGTAAGAATTAACTGTTGATGCTATAGTTTTCTGTTTAGTTTTTTCTTGTCATCTTCCTCTTTATTTCTATGAATGAATCATATCCTTTTATAGTTTTTTAAAAACAGACATATAGTCTACATTAAATTTGCTAGAACTTATAGCCAATATAACTTCATTTTTTTCTACCTTTCTCTTCTTTAAATACATCTTCTGCCAAGCAAATTCTTTGTTCTCTTTCATATCATCTTATTGCCTTTTATATTTTCTCAGAATTTTCACATAGCCTCCATAATATTTATTATTAGTTGTATTCTAATTTTTTAACTTTTCCTAATATTTTATACAAATAGTTTAAAAGTCAAATATTGCTAAGTATCTTCCAATAAAAGTTACTGTATATTTCTTTTTGTGCTTAATCCTATCCAATAATGTACAATCTTGTCACTAATTTCAGTATTAATCTTCCAGTTTTCGAAATTTAACTTGTTAAATCTATCTAAGCATATATTTGCTACTTTATTACTTATTTTTATTATTACTTCATCCCTTTATGACTATTTTTGTTTATTAATTCAGTTATTATATTAATCAATTAGTGTCTCTTTTAGGGATTCCTTTCTTCTTTTTTCACCTTTTTTTATTGTTGTTTGAGTACAGTTGTCTTCACTTTCCCCACACCACTCCCCCCCACCCCAGCCATCCCCACCTCCCACCCTTGATCCTAACCCACTTCGGTTCTGTCCATGTGTCTTTTATACATGTTCCTGACAACCCTTCCCCTTTTCCCTCCATTATACCCTCCCACCTCACCTCTGGTTCTTAATTTCAACCAGTTTGTTGTTAATTTCAATGTCCTTGGTTGTATTTTGCTTGTCTAAATATCTAAAACTCTACCTATTATATATGCTATTTGTACTCATAAGCTCTTGTATCTCTTTTGAGTTTTAAACTTCCTTCTACTTTTCACATTTTAATATCTCATAGACCACACCTTTATTGTGATATATAAATATCTTTGGTTTATAGTAAAAAAAATTGTTTCCTAGGGTGGCAGTTACTGTGATTCTGTGCACTAGTTTCTTTCTTGGACCCCCACTCCAGGAGAATATTTACTAAGCTGAAATTTACTTACTGCAGGTTCTGACTGTCAGGATGAAGCTTGCAGGTGCAGGTTACATGTCACACTGCCTTTCTAGTCTTGGCGGTATCTCACTCTGGGAGTAAGTTGTGCAACAATGACATTCTATATTTTCCGGAAGATAACTCTGTAAGGAAGCTTTTTCACTCCGTCCGTGTTCCTTGTGAATATACCTCTGCCTTCTAGGATCTAAAAAGAGCTTGACCTGCATTATTTTACTTATTCTTCACAACTTGTTCATAAGGTAGATACTTTTCTAGTGATTACAATGTACAAATAAGAAAACTGAGTTTAAGAAGTTAAATTGCCAAATCACTCTGTGAGCAACAGAGTTTGGACTTCAATTCCAAATTGTCTTATTACAAAGCCTTGAAACAATGTGTGTTATACTGGTTTGGTTGCAGAATTGTAGGCATGCAGGTGTGGGAAGTGGTGGTGAGTTTCTATGACTTAGATGTTTGTTCATTAATCATCAACTCTCACAGGAAGCTTTGCCCTGGAGGCTTACTGCTTAGTATAGTCACTTTCTCAACAACAACAAAAAAATCTTCACAACACTTGTGGGTTACCGTTTCTTAGCCTGCGTGTGCCAGAGCTATATTCACACTTCCAAATGAAGGGTCAGAGTATGATTTTATTAAGGTGCCCTTTACTTCTTTCCAAGCCCTTCTTTCACCTAAGTGAAAATGAGAGTTTATCTTATATCTCTACAAATCTGGCCTTCTATGCCTTTAACAACCAAATTATTAATGTATCTGTCATATATATGAAACTATGTTTACTTTTCTGTGTTGATTAAAATATGTTTCTATTTGTGTGCTTAGCTGATCATTTCATGGATACCCTTCAACGGTAGCATTAGACACCAGTTTTCATATCACTATTTTAATTCACCTGATATTCTTTTCATTAGGAGTGATCAAAACAGGGCAAGAGACAAATAGACTCATCTGATTTTGCCACCTTATTTCCTTTTTTTCACAATTTTCAAATACACATACTCTAGGCAAACATGTCTACTTCTTTTTTGTAATGCTAAGCTAAGTATAGCCAGTGCATTTGTCATGTGTCACTATTATTTCCTTAACTTTTAACATTCCTTCACCCTTCTCTGAATTTATCCAAATCCGTTCACAACATCCATCTTAAGTCATGTGTTCTCTATAAAGCCTCCAGAGGTTCCTAAATTAATCTATTTGTAACTAAGTTTGATGACATTTGCCCTAGCATTATGTTGAGAATTTGTGTTTCGCACACTTCAGATTAAGCATACACCAAAGAACATCGAAGAGTCTGAAATCAAGTGGTATTTCTCTTTCTCTGACTGGCTTAATCCACTTAGAATAATGTTCTTCAGATTCATTCATGCTTTCACAAGGGGTAAAGTCTTCTTCTTTTTAATAACCAAGTAGTATTCCATAGTGTAAACATACTATAGACTCATAGACGGAGAGCAGTCTGACAGCCCTGGAGTGGGAATTGGGGAATGGAAGACTAGAGCCAAGAAAGAAAAAGCCCTCATGGGCACAGACAACAGCGTGGTGATTTGGGGAGAGTAGGGGGAGGTGAAAGAGGGTGTCATGGGATAAATGGTAATGAAAAAATACAATAAAAGAAAAATTTTTTAAAAATAATCAACAGAATCCAGAGATAAGAAAAGTTTCCAAGTAGGAAAGCTTCAGACTTCAACATGAATAAATGAGCCATAAATTGTGAGGGCAGCTGATTGAAGCAAAAGTAATAATTTAGAGATAATTGATAAAAGAGGTATAATAATGGAGACTTTTAAGGTTTTCAACTAAATTGAATTTTATAAGCATAAAAAATAAGGTAGCATAGTTATAAAAGATAATTCAGACTCTGTCAATTTGGCCTCATCTGAGTGAGGAAAAATGGAAATACAGCTAGTTGAAGAGTAAAAGAATGAAGTGTCAGAGTATGAAAGAAGGCCTTTGATAATAACTATATGAAAGTAATAAAACAGAGCATAAGGTGTAAAATGAGGAGCTTATTTAGTGTAGCTGCAGGCACCTTCCTGCCTTGGATGATGGGTGGTTTGAGATGTTGGAAGGTGTTAAGTGGAGTTTAAATAATTGTAGCTAAAAGAAAAATTTTATGCTGATCTTACCCTCTCTGATGAGTTCACAGGTCCAGCTACTGGTAAGCAATAAAATAAAGAATTTTAAAAAGCAAACTGGCCCAAGAAGGTATGGAAATTAATAAGCAGAGTTACTCTGGTTTCAGGCATTTAGAGTACCAGGTTAAGATGAAAGATTAATTTGAGACCACATCAGAAGGAAGCAAGAGGGATTATTTTAGGTCTGTAATGCATTTTTCAGGACTGGTGCAGGCCCTGCTGGAGCTCTGCCTGGCCTGACTGCTCAAGTACAGAAAAGAAAGTTCCTACATGTTTAAATTAGTGTGCTTGTTGGAATGCAAGTCAAGGCATAATGTAAGTGAAGGAGCTGTGATACAGCTAGAGGCAAACCTGCACAAGAGAAATATTTGGGAAGCAATACAGATAAAAGTGTGCTACGCAGTCATTACTTGAATGCAGCCAATTTTGTTACACAAACACTTTTCATTTGTAGACTTAATAGATGATCAAGTGTGATTTAATAATTTAGTGATATTCTGAGTTTTCAGATATTATACACATACACACACATATATCTACATATACACACTAACACACCCTCATTTTTTACTTTTACTGGAAAGTAATCCATTTTTGGAAGAATAAAAATATTTTTCCCTGCTGTCATGTAATCTGCTCTTGACATTCATTTTTATTATATTTTGCAAAGTACAGATTGTCTCCACAGTGGAACCTTAACTGAAGAACACACCTTCAGAGAGGAAAAAGGCATTAAAGATATCTACACATCTGCTTTCAGCCTCTCCATTATTACTGAGAATGTTCTAAATCACCTCATGTCTGATGGCATTAAATCAGAGAGAACAGGCAGAGGAGGCCATGTCAGCAGGCTGATAATGCATCCACTGTACTGTCTGGTCGGTTTATACTCTGTCACTTCCCATTGAAAGGGCACTAAATAGAGCAATTTTTATCCAGGACAAGTTTGTAAAAGTAATTCCACATTTTCTTTTCTTGTCTGCAGTAGCAATTAGCTTGTAATGACAATTGCAATATCATGTGTCTGAATTTTCATTGAAATCATTTCATGTTTTTTACTTCTTTCTTTCTTGCTTATGTTAAGCCTTTTGGAAAATACAGTATAAAACTGGGGTGTTTAAAAAATTCTCCTAACTTCAGTTTTTTTAGAGTTAAGATTGCCAGCATGGTTTAACTACACTGCATGCATTTTGTTTTTCTAAATTTAGGGAAGTTTACTAATACCTTCTGCAAATTGTTCTATGTTTTCAGAGTTTTAGAAATAATATATGTTTGTTGTAGAGAATTTAGGCAATAGAAAAAATATACAGAGAAGAAAATATAGAACATGCTAAGGGCAAGGATCCAGAAATAGTTGCTGTTACTGTTTCAAACATAACTTTCCAATCCTCTCTGTGTATCTCTGTGTGCATGTGTGTGCATGTGTGCGTGTGTGTGAAACTAATCTTCCAGTCAGAGGAGAGGAACCACAGTTGCTTTATGATCTGAACAAAGAAAGCTTACACTAATGATTAATTAACTATTTATAGGAGATTAGCTACTAAAAGGGAATGAACAGAAGGCTAACGAAGATCCCAGAGCTGAGGGAGAGTAGTAATCAAGGACAGCATAAACTTGCATGTAGGCCCCCACTTCTAAGGATGAAATTCACACTACATTGGAAAAGGCAGGGCTGAAGTCTACTGGACAGGGAAGTAGTTGGGTTACCCTGGGATTCAGCTGATCCCCAGATGGTGGACCAAGGCTAGTGCACTACTGGAACGTGAGCACCGCTGAGTAGATTGCTGGAGAAAATTGAGAACAAGAGAGGAGAAGGGTAGGAATTTCAAGGGAAAGGGGGAAGGGTTTAGAGCAACAAGTATAAAAGACACATGGACAAAAGCTGGGGGGTGGAAATGGGAAGGAGCTGGGGAGGGCTGGGGCGGTGGGCTGGGATGGGAGTAGAAGACAGAAAACTGTACAAGAACAACAATTAAAATAAAATAAAATAAAACAAAATTAAAGAAAATGTGAAGGTAAGCAAGATACCCCTTTCATCCTGCAGTGTCCCTCCAGCCCCTCTTCTGACGATGGAAGGATAACACCCAGCTCCACTGTCACAAGCAGGGCAATGACCGGTGGATCTGGAGCTAGGAGGAAACGAACTATAACGGACACAGTCTATACCTTTACCTTTAAAGATATATACTACATATGTTTTTGTAAATTTGCTTTTTTGTCTATCAATTTATGTCAAAAGATTTTTATATCTTTCTTTTATGGCAGAATTTTTAAATCTAAATAACATTTTATAACAACCAGAATGTTACATGGAAATTTTATGCACACTCTGTCAGGATAGTATAGCCAGGGCATGTCTTAGTAATTCCCTTAAGTTGTATCTGTGAGGAAACATTGTCTTATTTCCTTTCTCATAGTTGCTTTGACAGTCTCATTGGGTGCTTTTGTCTGGTGAGCTTTTAGCCATTGCTAATCAAAATTTTCGATCTCACTTTTAACAGAAACCTAATCAACAAAACAAGCAAACAAGCAAAATATATCCAAAGACACTGAAACTGAGAACAGGCTGACAGACACCAGAGGGGAGAGGGGAGGGAATTTCAGGGGAGAAGGGAAGGGTTTACAGTAACAAGTATAAAGGACACATGGACAAAAACCAGGGGGGGCGGAAATGGGAGGGAGGTGGGGAGGGCTGGGGGGGATGGGCTAGGATGGGAGTAAAAGAAAACTGTACAGGAACAACAATTAAAATTAAAAAAATTAAAAAGATTTTCCTCATATTTGCTCTTGCAGTTCTGGGAAAGAAATTCATTCACTAAAAATTCTTAATTCTGAGGCAAATAAATTTTAAGGCTGAATGTTTTCTTGTATTTGAGACCACAGCCATCTTGACAGCAGTCCACATTCATCTCTACCAGCAGCTATTAGCTTCCTACGATAGCAGAGCTTTATATCATGCACATTCTTTTTCAGGCAGGAATTGTAGAGAAACCCAAATTGGAAATATTACCAATATTTTCTTCATTTTCTATTGAACTCCCTTTATGCACTTCAAAATTATTCTCTCAGTATCCTTTTGTCCCTGACTTGTTACTATGAGATATGAAGAAAAATAGTCTTTTATGTTTACATCTAAAAATGAAATATCTGCCTTGAATGTTTTGTTGCTTTTTTAAAAACTTGTAAGTAACACTATCTTCTTGATATCATTAAGATAAGCTATAGTTCTTTCACATGATGTATAAAGCAGAATTCACATGCAATTAATTTAAGCATTGTGAAAGAAGTTAAACAGTAGCCATGATAAAAACTGTTTCTAGTATTATTTCCAAACAATTCCCTTCCTCCTCATTTAAATGCCTCCTGGTTGTTATAAATAACCTAACTCTAGTTTTACCCTTTCATTAATTATTTAACAGTTTTAGCACTTTGCCTTACTTTTGTATATTTCATTGAATCGTGTTACCATTATCGGTGCTCATATTTATTCAAGTAATTAAAAAATTTTATTCACACTAAAATCTGCACATGAAAGTGTGCAGCACCTTTATTTGTTATCATCAAAAACTGGGAGCATCCAAGATGTCCTTCAATAAGTGAATGGAAAGATAAATTGTAGTACATCCACACTTTGGAATATTATTGAGAGTTTAAAAGAAATGACTATCAAGATTCACAAAGACATGAGTGAAATGTAAATGCATACAACTAAGTAAAAGAAATCAACTTGAAAGGTCTACAAATTGTATAATTTTCATATATGAAATATGGGAAAAGCAAATTTGTAGAAATGCTGAAAAAGATTATTTGTCACCAGGGCTTAAGGAAGGGGAAAGTTAAAAAATATATTTTGCATGATGATATAATGATGGATATATGACAAAATTCATTTGAAATTGTATAGAACTTTACTGAAGAAAGACTGAACCTTAATGTATGCAAATTTAAGAGAAATCAATTTGGAAGTCAAGGGATCCCAGGATAGAATGCAAAGTGTGATAAAATGATTTAACTGTATTAAAAATATATGAAGTTGCCTCACTGAAAGAAGGGGTGGGATAAAATGATGCTGACCTGTGTAACTTTGGAAATGAGTGGAGTCTATAAGAAAAAGGACAAAGAAAACTGTACGTAAGTACTGTACTCCGGTTGATAGTTGTTTCCCAAGGGGGTGTAGGTTGACATTATTATTAAAACTGCCGGAAATGTGTTCTGCAATTGATGAATTTCATAAATATGTGGCAGATGATGGGAGTCAAGTTTTTCATATCAGAATGGAAATTTATCGATAAGCATGAGAAGGAACCTAGAATGATCTACAAGGTAATGGATTAGAGCTGGTAACATCAAAACAAACTCAGAATTTTATTTTTAGCTTACTGTAAATATGGATGGCCACATACAGAAATATTTATAGTTTTGTGTATATACATGGGTTAGTATGCGGAGATGTATTTCCTTGCTCTGTTAGCTGAGAGGGCTTAGAAACAAGATCCCAATACCAATGAGCATGCCTACACTCAGAACTTGATTTTTAATATCATTTCATAATGAGAGGAACCAGGACCCATTGGAGAGTTGAATTATTCTAGATTGGAGCAGGAAATATATGCTGAGCTTGGTGTATCTTTGAATGCTAGTATGAAGAAGTGCTTTAAAGAAAAGAAAAGTGACGATGAGGCAATGAGGAAGTGTCAAAGAAAAGCACATGGAAACTAAGAGAGCTCTCCCATGTCCAAATTTGGAACAAGTTGAACCCCAAAATAAATAAAATGGTATCAGAATATAAATGAGCACATACATAAATAAATTATTAAATGATTAAATAAATAAACAAATAAGGGAGAGAGGACATATCTATGCAGAAGAATTCCAAACATTTTCTGTAGATCACCCTCAAGAAAGTGGAACCTAATTCCCTTAAGTGTGGGTGGCATGTACTTATTTCCCTCTAATGTGTACAAAATGGAAAGGGGGAGGGCTTTCATAGTGAAGAGACCTCGCAAATACTACCACAGTCATGTGGACAAAGTAACATCCACAGTATATGACCTTTGTACTTAACCAAAGCTAGTACGTACCTTTGATAAAATATGACAAAAATGCCATTTTACTTCTATGGACTTTCTATAAAAATATATAACCCCAAATTAATAACGAGAAAAAAGACCCATCCCAGTTGACAGATATTCTACAAAACTCGTGATCAATTCTCCTCCAAACTGCCAAGGTCAACAAAATCAAGGCAAGTCTGAGAATTTGTTACAGCCAAGGGGGGGCCAAAAGAGTCATAACAAAAAAGCATAATCTGGTATCCTGAGTATGTCCTGAACAGAAAATGGACATTAGGTAAAAACTAAGAAAATCTGAGTAAATTATAGACTTTAGCTCATAAAAATATATTGATAATGGTTCATAGCAAATGTACCCTACTAATGTGAGATGTCAATACTAGGAGGAACAGGGTGTGGAATGCTTGGGAACTCAATTTTCATATTCTCAATTTTTCTTCAAATCAGTAACTATTATATAATAAAATGTTTATTTAAAACAGAGGAGAGTAAGTGGTATGGGGGATGTGTGGGGAAGTTGTGATTTACATAGGACGGTCATGATACAGTTGACTGGTAAATTGACACTTGAGGATTTGGAGGAGGTGAGGGTATTTGCCCTGTGAAAATTGGAAAGGGGGACATTCCAAGCAAAGGATCAGTTAGGGCAAAGGTGCTGAGGCTGAGCATGTGCCCCTTCTTTTAGTGGAACCCATATGTCTGCTGTAGAGCTAGTAAGGGGAAAATATTGGGAGACTCATCATCATTGGCCTGATTATAACTTGTAGTTGTACACAGAAACAGATCATGGAGACCATTACAAACACAGTTCTTTTTACAGTGATTGGAATTAGATGTCATTGGAGGATTCATCGGAGGACTGGCTTGAACTGACTGATATAAAGTATCTCTCTGCTTTTGTATAAAAATAGAGTGTGTGTGTTTGCAAGGATTGGGGGAAGAATGGAGGGACAAGGTTGGAAACACAGAAAGTTAGGTGGTCATTACTGTAATAGAGTTAAGAAATACTAGCAGCTGGGACAAAAGTTAGAACACTGGGGATTATTGAGGAATGGTCAGATGCTGGACATATTTTGAATTTAAAACCAAAACATTTACTGATGAATTGTGAAAGAAAGAAAACAGTCAAAAATATATACTAGGTTTTGATCCAAATAATTCAAAGGTCATGTTAAAGATGCCAATATTTTTAGGCATCTAAGTGGAAATGTGAATAGGTATGCCTATCTGAAAATCAAGGAGAAAGACCAAGGTACAAATATAAACCAGTGAGTTATAGGATATTGATAGTTTTTAAACCCATGGAAGTTGTTAGCATCTTCAAGCAGTAAAGACAGAGAAATAAACAGGAGGAAGGACTAAGCACTGTGAAACTACAAAATAAAAAGACCAGGGAGAACCATGGATGATATTAAAATGGAGTGGCCCGTGAGGACAGAAGAAGCCAAGAGAGTGTAATGTCTTGGAAGACAAGAAGAAGTGGATCAAAGAGCGCAAATGATCGATTATGTTAAATGCTATAGATTAAGTAAGTGAGGTTAAGACTGAAAAATTAACTTCATGATTAGTTATGTAGCCATCAGCGGTGACAATTATAAAGAGCAGTACCGATGAAATACTGTGAATGACAGCCTAATTCATGTGATTTTGTTTAGGATGGGAGAAGAGGGATTGCGGAGAGAGGAGTCTTACTGCAAAAGAGAACAAAGAAATGGCATGGTATTTGGTGAGGAAAGTAAAGTCAACAATATTTTAATGAGTGGCATGTTTATATTTATTGATAGTAATTTAGCAGAAAGGTAAAAATCATGATGTGTAAAGAGAATCAGTGCTGAAGTGATGCATGGATAGTGAGTTAAGAGCACATGCATGCTCACTAACCATGTGGACGAATTGGCTTTGGATATGAGCGTGGAAGGCAGGCTGTCCGAGTGTGGGTGATGATAACTGAGTTGATGTGTGGAAGTTTTTCTCAGATTACTTGACTTTTTTTTCATGAAGTAGAAATTAAGGTTTTCATCTAAGAATGAAAATAGAACAGAAGGTATTGAAAGTTTGAGGAGAAATTAGAAACTATGAAATTGTATCTTGGATGTCAGGAGAGCGATGCATATAGGGAAGTATGATGTGATTACTAGGAAACATTTAGGACTATTTTAGGTTTGTGATTATACCTTTATTTTATTTTTTAAAGATTTTATTTATTTATTTTTAGAGAGAAGAAGGGAGGGAGAGAGAGAGGGTGAAAACCATCAATGTACAATAGATACATCAGTAGGTTGCCTCTCAAATACCCCCAGCTGGGGACCTGGCCTACAACACAGGCGTGTGCCCTGACTGGGGATCAAACTGGCGACCTTTCAGTTCTCAGGCCAGCACTCAATCCACTGAGCCACACCGGTCATGGCTATGATTATACATATAGAGTGATGTAGTCAGTGGCAGTCAATGTAGTTGTATATTGTTCTTTTTAAATATTTATGTTGTACCAATTTCAGGTATAGGGAAGGCAGAAAGATTGAATTAAACAGGTTTATTATTTTCCTCGGTGAGTACAACAAAATGTGGAAAAGGCCAGAGAGTTGAATATGTATATAAAAAGATTTTAATAATCGACCATGGCATTTGAGTTAGTTTAGGGGCAAGTAGAAAATACCAAAGATCTAAGTGACAAAAGAAAATTATAGGATAAATACACTGGAGGAGCAGATAACAGAAGAACTAAGCAAACAGACTGATCATCAGAGTGACTTGAGTGTGATTGTTATTATGGGGGGTTGTCTTCATTGGTAGTAATAAGTACCAGGATAAGATCATGTGAGTGTGTGGCAATGGCCCAGTGGAGGGCAAGTTCACTGGGAGGTACATTAAAGAAATCAGGAGCCTGGTGGTTGTCAGGATTTGAGTACATATATACTGAAATCACCAAGAATTAAGACCAGAGTAGTGCTGAAAGAGTGACCGTGAGCCAGGAACAGACATCATTGGAACACACAGGTTGAATGACTGGGATCTGAAAATGACAGTAACAAATGATGAGTAGTAGGTGATATAGTCCATTGATGCGAGATTAAAAGCTAGGTGTTTAGGTAACAGACTGTAAAATTTTATAAAAATAACAGAGAGGGGCAAAAGGACCCCAACCACATCTCCTATCCCAATGAGCATAACAATACCATCTACCACCCTGGAGGATTGCAGGGGACACAGGGCCCTCAGGGAGAAGCCAGGTATTTTTGTTTAGCACAATAAAATAAATTGAACCTTTCAGAGAAGTTGAAAGAATATTTTGCTTCTGATGGTCTTTGAATATACCATTGGGCATAACTGAAGAATTTCCGGAATTGAGGAGGGATGTGATGAGGATATGGCGTAATTGGAGGTGCTCACAGCTTTACTAGGTTAGCTCATGTGGAAGAAACAGGCTATCTGGGTGTCTTGGGATACTAGGGCTGAATGTGTAACAGGGAAAAAAGAACGTAGTGAGATTTTTTCCTGGTAGTCTCAAGGCTGAGAATGGTACTCTCAGACTCATGACTGAAGGGAAGGAATTGTGGATGCCTGGGCTCCCTCTCTACTCCTGTTAAGGGCAGCTAGTTGGTCTCAGGAAAGCTGCATGTGGATACCCTGCTTGACCTCAAATAATTCACATAAAAGGCTTAGGAAAGATGTAATTTTGTTTTCAGTGTGTGAAGGTTAAATTTGACAGACCTGACTCAGAGTCTTATTGTGAATCTGCTTACCTTGAATACCTTCATTTCACACTAAGGACACTCATTTTGTACTATTTATGCTGATGACTCTCAAGCTTATGTGCTCAGCTCTGACCTTACCCTGGGATTTCAGGTTTGTTTATCAAGCTATTTACCTGGTAGCATCTTTGCTTGACTGTCGAATAGGGCATTTCAAATTTGAGTTGTCCAAAACAGAACTTTTGAACTTTAAATTCTTTCAATACTTCTCTCTCATTCTCCACATTTCAGTCTAGAGCGCTACCATCCATGCCACATTTTAAGAGAAAAGTTGGGGCCATCCTTGTTTCCTCTTTCATGTCAGCCCTAGCCTGATGTGTCAGTATGTGCTCTTGAATATCTATCAATCCAAGAGCAATCTCCATGTGTTCATCTGAACTATAGTCTGAACAGTCATAATTTCCCAACTCCACTGATGTAATAGCCTTATAACTAATCTAATTGTGCCCCTACAGGATTCATTCTATATCCAGAAACCAGACTGATATTTTAAAATAAAATTAGGTGATCTACTTCTCGATTCCATGTTTCTGCCCCATACCTACCACCAGCACATACTCCAAAGGCTTAACATCATTTTGAGAATACAACTAATTTCCTTACCCCAGGCTACACAGCCCTGGGATCTAGCTCCTACCTCTTTCTCCAGTGTCACATCAGTCCTCTTTCATTCTTGCTCATTACTTCAGCCGCATTGTCCTCTTCTTTGTTCTTTAACTAAAGCTTGTTACTTTCCTCAGGTCATTCACAAGCCCTTTCTCTACATGAAATGTTCTTCTTATTCTCTCGATGAGTAGCTTCTTCTTGCTTTTTTTTCTCCATGAAATATCACTTCTTCAAAAAAGCTTCTTTTCTCTTGAACTTTCAGTTTCACTTGAAAACTTGCAATATCCATCATTTTAGCTTGATTTATTTCACTGAAGTAATTAATATTACCTCACATTATCTTACTAAGAAAAGTTTTCAGTTGTTTACTGCTCTAGTTAGTCCCAACACTTAAAAAGCAATCCAATTGCTTTTATATATTCACTAAACAAATGAGCAAATAAGTGAATAACAAGTATTTCCCAGATAAGGTCAGGTTAAAGGGTTCATCATCACCAAACCCTTATTATAAGAAATGTTAAAGGAACTTATCTAAGAAAAATAAGAAGATCAAAAATGTGAACAGTAAAATGACAACAAACACAAGTATCAACAACCGAATGTAAAAAAAAAAAAAAAAAAACTAAACTAAACTAAAACTAAAACAAACTAAGCAAACAACTGGAACAGGAACAGATTCACAGAAATGGAGATCACATGGAGGTTATCAGTGGGGAAGAGGAGGGGGAGAGAGGGGGAGAAGGTACCGAGAATAAGAACCATAAATGGTAGATACAAAGTAGACAGGGGGAGGGTAAGAATAGTACAGGAAATGGAGAAGCCAAAGAACTTATATGTATGACCCATGGACATGAACTAAGAGGGGGTATGCCCCTCAGAGGGGGGTTGCAAGGTGGAGGGGAATAAAGGGGAGAAATAGGACAATTGTAATAGCATAATGAATAAAATATATTAAAAATAAAATAAAAAATAAGTGAATGACTGATGAATGATGGTCAGACCTGATTACCGCTTTCCTTACATGTTAACCCACCCCCATTCCAGCCACAGTGGACTTCCTTTTAGTACACTTTAAGGTGTTAGGCTTCCTTCTGTATCTGTAGTGAACTTGTATTTATCCTTTAGATTCCAGCTCACATACTATCTCCTCCTCAGAGAAATCTTTTCTGTGCTCTGTGACAATGGAAAATGCTTATTATAAAGTTTCATAACATCATGTACACTATTTATATTCAATTTTTTATTCCATGTTTCTTCTTAACAAAATGTTAAGCTCCTCATAGTTGGGACAATATCTTAATTTACACTTGATTATATCTTCATCAAATTGGCAGATATGTGGTCTTGCTCAAAAATATTAATTCATCCTCTTTATCTCATTTAATTGTCTAAACAAAAATGAAAATTTAAAATTCCATGAAATCACTCAATAAATACATTCTTAGCCAGAGTACTATTTCCCTCCACAACTTGTGACTGAGTTGAGTCAACAATTAGAGCATTTTGAGCTCAAACGGACCATGGATAGCAATTTGCTTGGTCTAGCTCTCAGATCTCCGAAGGACACGTGCAAGTCAGACAGAAATGAGTGGCAGAGCTGCACCACCAGTTCAGTAACCCTTGTGCACACCTGGATGCCTCCAGTAATAGCTGACAGCAAGATGCCAGAAGTAATGACCAAGCTACCTTGCATGTCATTCATTCTGGCCGCAGGTTGAGAATTTCTAAGGCATGTGAACTTTCCTCCTTATTATATGTCTTCAGTTGCCAACAAGGTAGGTCAAATGTTTCCCTTTGTCCCTATTCTTTTGTTTCTTGTTCACACTGCACTTCAAGGAAAACCCAGTTAGAGTGGACATGTGGAGTCGGCCTGTTTTTCAGAATGTGCTATGAGCTCCTGCTTCTCCTCGATCCTATGGATTTTGTTACTTTTAATGAAACATGATAATTAATAACTAATCAGTCTCTTAAGCACATTAGTAGGACTAAATAAATGATGTTTGACCTGGTATTTTCTGGCCCTTTGATGTTGTTTAAATCATTGGAGTCCAGGAGAATCAATAGGGGCCATGTGCTGTGGACACTGAAGTGCTCTGGGGCCCTGGTTTGGATGTCCAAGGCCTGAGGGCTCTAGGTAGCAGCAGGAAGTGGGCTTGCAATGTGTCAGTAACTGTTCTGTTTTGGAACAATAAATAAATTTGGCTTTGTCCTACCTTAAAACAAATAATAGCCATCAAATGAGAACTCTACCAGATGACAACATTTTGGTGCACTCAGCATACCCTGACCTCTATCCTAGGCATTTTCCATGTGTTACTTCAGTTAATTTTTATAACAAGTTTACATATTTGTATTTTTCTTATAACAAATTTGAGGCTCAGAGAAAATAAATCTCCTGCCAAAGTGCCAAAGTGAAATTTGAACTCCACATCGATTTTTCTGCATGAAAAGATATCAAAGGAAAACAAGATAAAAACACTAAGATTAAACACTAACCTTTGCTAAACATAATTAACATCTGTTGAACAAGAGCAAACACTGTGATAAGCAAGCAGGAGTTCTGGGGGGCATGGTCTGATGTTCTCTGTTGCTACATCTGAGCTACATTGCTCCAGTTTAGCAGTTACAGTAGCCAGAAAAGAGTTACTGTTTTCTTTACTTTGCAATTTAAGAATATTTGGAAAATAAGGTATCAGATGTTCTAACCGTGAAGTATATAAATATCTTGTTGTTGTCAATCTAGAACACCTTCCAGGTTGATTGCTATAGCTTCAACCATCTGTACCTAATGTTTGCCCTGGGACTTATAGTCGGGTATAGTGGTACAATTTGCTTGTATTTAGATGTTATAATTTCTGCCAAAATCAAACTCTCAGGGTAAATGGCAGTGAATAACAGTAATAGAAATTATCATTCAGCGTTCATTTTGTTTGGTATTTATGATGATTTCAGAGACAATTTTCAGCTTCTGTGTTCTACATCCTCCTCATAACAGGCTTTCCTTGCATGTGAAATGTAGACTCAAATCTAGATGAAGTCTAGAACCAATACTGACTGGCCTGAGGTAAGGTAACTTTATGTAGTGCTATGTCATCTTTAACATTTCTAATATTGAAATGTTAGATGTTACAGCTCTGTAATGCATTCAGTAAATAGTTGAATTATTTTTGGAATTATTGTGCTGAAATATAAATGAAGGTGTTGGTGGAATGATTTAGCCTTAAGTGAAGTATAAAAAAACTGAAAGCCTTAATTTGCATATGATTGAATTTCAGAAGCTCTTAAGATGGTAGTATAATTTTGTTCATACCCTTTGGTTATTATTTGCTTCAAATTTGAATAAAAGACTTTCAATCCAAATATTAAAATATATTATACAATTTTAGTGATTAAAGTAGACACTTACTAGCATCAGAATTGACAAACTGGTGAAACAGAATGGAAAAGTCTGGAACTTGAAAAACAAATAAGAATTTAATATGTAATAAAGGTTTTAGATATGTGAAGAATTCTTACATAGCAATAATAAAAAGATGAACACTGATGTAGAAAACTGCCAATTGTCATGAATAAGAATTTACAAAAGAATAAATATGTAACATGCATAAATATATAAAAATATTTGATCCCAGGAATAATTTAAAGTATGCAAATTAAGTCTACCAAAGATTACTTTTACTTGTAGAACTCAGTGCATATTTAAAAACCCATAGCAGCCTGGCTGGTGTGGCTCAGTGGATTGAGTGCTGGCCTTCAAACTGAAAGGTCACCAGTTGGATATCCAGTCAGGGCACATGCCTGAGTTGCAGGCCAGGTCCCCAGTAGGGGGTGTGCGAGAGGCAACCAATCTATGTTTCTCTCACACATTGATGTGTCTCTCCCTCTCTTTTCTCCTTCCTTCTCATGTCTCTAAAAATAAAGAAATAAAATCTTAAAACATGAAAAATAAAAAAAATACATATTGATAAAGCTATATGGAAATAGGAACTTTCATGCCCTACCGGTGAGAATATGATACAGAATTTAATTTGGAATAACTATGAAAATCCTTAAAACATGTTTAATCTATGACCCACCATTTCACTTGACCCCCTTTCAACTCTGAAACCTGGGCAGACCCTAAGGTAAGGAACAAGGTAGGATATCTACTCACCCCACTCCTAGTAAACATAGTATTGTAAACTCTAGTCATTCTAATAGGCAAGAAAATAAATAAAAGAATGTAGTTTGGAAAGAAAGCAATAAAATGGCCCTATTATAGATGGTATGATTACCTATGTAAGAAATCCCAAGACATTTACAACACTCCTAGAACTAATAAATGGGTTCAGCAAAGTTGCAAACTAAGATCAATAAAGAAAAATTGTTCACATTTCTGTGTACTGACAACGAATATGAAGAAAATGAAATGAAAAATAATACCATTTATAATTTCTTCAAGGAAATGAAATACTTAGGTATTCATGTATCAAAATATGTAAGATCTTTTTGCTGAAAATTAAAAATTGTTTATGAGAGAAATTTTTAAAACTAAACAAATGGAGGTATGTGTTCATGGGTTCATGGGACATCATAATAAAGATGTCAATTCTCCCCAAGCTGATCTATTGTTTTAATGCATTTTCTATAAAAACATTAGCAATATTCTTTTCTTATTAATATTGATACATTCAAAAATTTATATTGAATGGTACAGCCTGTAGAATAGCTAAATGATCTTTACAAAGAAGAATAAATTGGAAGAAATTACCTTACCCTATATTTTTAGATTATTCTGTAACTACATTAATCAAGACATCGTAGTGTGGTATTGGTGGAGGTGTAGCTGTACAGATGAATGGAACAAAATAAAGAGTCTGGAAACTGACCCGCACAAATATCCTCAACCAATGTTTTTACAAAAAAAGGAAATCAAAGGAGGAAGGCTAGCCTTTTGAACAAATGGTTCTGGAGAAAAATAGGTATTCATTGTAAAAATAAAGAGAAAGAAAATAAAATTGTCCTAAGCATTATAGTTATATAAAATTTAACTCGAAATGAATCATAGATGTAAAATACAAAACTTATAGAAAAAGATATGAGAAAATATTCAGAATTTAGGATTAGGTAAAGAGTCTTTGACTTGTTACCAAAATATTATCCCAAAAAGCAAATATTGACAATATAAACACAATGAAAATGGAAAACATTTGCTCTGACAAAGCCAATACGAAGGGGATGAAAAGACAAGCTCTTTGACATGAAAAGATAAGCTAGAGATTGGGAGATAATATTTACAAACCACATTTTTGACCAAAGGCTAGTGTCTAGAACATACAAAGAACCTGCAAAACTCAAGAATAGAAAAACAAACAATCCAATTGGAAAATGGGCAAAAGACATGAACAGATATTTAGATGAAGAGGGTACACAGAGGACAAACAAGCACATGGAAAAATGTGCAATTTTTTAGTCACCAGGCAAGTGCAATTTAGAGTCACAATGAGATAAGGCCACACACTTATCAGAATAGCTAAAATAAAAAGTAATAATGTCACCACATCATGATAAGGATGCAGAGAAGATGAATCAACTCATAAGTTGCTAGTGGGAATGTAAAATGGTACAGCCATTCTTGAAAACTGTTGGCAGTTTCTTATAAAACTAAACATGTAATTTCCATACAACATAGGATTTGCAATCTTGGATAAATATCCCAGAGAAATAAAACTTATGCCCACATAAAAATCTCTATATATTAATGCTCATAGTTGTTTTATCTTTAATAGCTAATAATTGGAATCCCTACAGAAATTTTGCAACAAGCAGATGGTTAAATACTCACATACATATAGAATACCAGTCAGCAATGAAAAGGAATGACAATTTGAATCAATTCCCAAGGAATTATGCTGAGTGAAAAAAACAATCCCACAAGCTTGCATACTGTGTAATTTCCTTTACATGAGTTTTGAAAAGGCAAAAATATAACAATGGAAAAGAGATTAATGTTAGCCAGGGATCAGAGCCAAGCTGGCGTGAGAGAGGTTAAGGTCGTTGTGAAAGGGCCAGGTGTCTTTGTGGTGATGGGAATTTCCACTACCTTTATTGTTGTTTTTGTGTTTCACAAAACACACATGAGACAAAATCGTGTAGACCTGCTATACACTCAAATGAGTATAAATAAAACTGGGAAATCTGTATAAAATGGGTGGGTTATAACAATGTTAACATCCTGGTTGTGATTATTGTACTATAGTTTTGCAAAAAGTTACCATTGAGAGCAACTGAGTTAAGGGTACATGGAATCTTTCTATATTATTTCTTACAATTGTATATGAATCTACAATGACCTCATTAAGATAGGAATTTAAAATTCACAGGAATTTAAGACACAGGCTTCCCACTGGCCAAATCTAGGACAATATAAGCATAAAAAATATGATAATGATCAAAACTCCTGTGGTAATATAATTACCCATGAGCTATATTGATATAAATAGACAAATTAATAAAGAGATGGAACAGCTTTTTCTTACTGTAGAATACCAACTAATAAAAAGCAGAAATTATGGATTTTAAACAAATGTATGATTTTTTCCTAAGGAATGAGGTATTTACATGATCTCTTCTTAAATTAGTTATTAATTACAAATGAAAAATAGTAACTTTATAGTGGAGAAACATGGAGGATAATGATGAAAAAAGGTCATCTAAAATCACCATCATTGGGAAAAATACATCAAATGCCTTATAAGGTACACATAGAAATATATACCATTTACACAGTATTCCTGCCAATAATACTAAATCTAAATTTAATCACAAGGAAACAGGAAAATCCAATTGAAGGACATTTTGAAAAGTATTCCTAACACTCAAAAAATGCCAACAGTTGAAAACAAGAAACTGCTGCAAACATATTCTAGAACAAAGAACATGCAAGAGCCCAGATGACTGGATCCAGGGTCTGTCCTGATTTGGGTCCTGGTTTAGAAGAAGAGAGTTGTGAAAGAAATTACTTAAGGTATCAATTATGGAATATGATTTAGATAAGAATTTCCTATCACTGTAATGCTTTTAATTTTCAAAACTGTACTTTATAAAAGATAACATCTTTATTCTTAGGAAATACACATTAAAGTATTTAGGGATAAAGGAGTATGTTTTTTCTAACATTTTCATATAATTCAGCAAAATATAATTTTTATATATTAATGTGCTACTTTATATGGGGAGAAAGGGTAAATAGGGACAGAGGAGAGAAGAAGAGAGAAATTTGAAAGTTAGAAATAATATCAAAATAGGAAGTAAGTAAGATATGTGGCATATTAGATAATGGAATGTTATGCAACAATTACAAGTTCTGTTGCTGAAATATATCTACTGGCACTGGCATGTTCTCAAGTACATTTGAAAAATGAAAGTTACAAAAACATGTTACGTAATAATTTATGTACAAACTTTGTGCATGGCTTTAACAATGAATTGGGGTAAAAATTAGCTATTATTTCTTTTTCTTTTGCTTATCTCTCTGCTTTAATTTCTCTGTGTGAAGCATTTTGCTTTTCTAACAAAAATATTTAAAATATTGTCTTTTAAAGAAAATATCCTTTCAGCATTTATATCCCAAGAACAAATTATTACTTTTTTATTGTTGTTCTAGTACGGTTGTCTCCATTTTTCCCCCCAATGCTTTCCCCTCCCTTGCCACCCCCATAATCAAGCCTCCCCTCCTCCCGTTGTCTTGTCCATGGGTCCTTAATACACCTTCCATTCCTTGACTTTACCCTTTCCCTTCTTTCCTTTGTTATGCCCCTCTCCCCATCTAGTTACTGTCAGTTTGGTCTTTATTTTGCTCACTTGTTTGTTTTGTTCATTAAGTTCCACTTACAGGTGGGATGGTATGGTATTTGTCTTTCACCTCCTAGCTTATTTCACTTAGCACAATGTTTTCCAGTTCCATCCATGCTGTCACAGAGAAATTATTTCTTAATGTATTCCTTTAAGCTGTCATTTAACTATGGATGGAGACTATCAAACTTCAGAGACCATATTCAGCAGCTTACCAGTTTTAACTCAGATGGAATTTACTACTCTACCAGCAGTATTTAGTTTTCCCCTCTACTAGTATTTCATCTTGATTGACTTGTGCTATATGGTATGACTCAAAAATAGAAAAAAAAAAAAAAACTTCCTAACTTTAACGTAAATCTCCATAGAAACTCAGCAATAGGTGTCAGGAGTACAAAATACACACAAATACACACATAACATAAAAATAAGCATTTAATCTAAATTATTTATTTCTGACATATACTCTCAAACTAATATAGAAAGCAACCAAGATTACTTCTTTTATGGAAATAAATTAAGAGTTGTTTAACAATGTGCCAGTATACTAGAAATAATTTCTTGTTATACAATGTTAAATGATCCCAACCAAATGAGAATTAAACAATCATTTTGGGGTAAATGAAAAATAATTCATACATTATATCTTATGAATATGTTAAAAATTTTAAGAGGTAGAAAATATTTGTTTATAATGGCATATTTTAGGTCAGCTGGGTGTAAGAACTTATTATAAAGGGATGCCATCCTCTTACCAGAAGGTCATAGTTTATCCCCAATGTACTACTTCTCCCTATTAACAATTTAAAGGTAGTAAGTTACAGAGCTATCAAGGTGTTCAGCAAATAATTTACATATGAAAATTTACAAGTGGCAGTCCACTAAACAGTGGCAGAATTTGGAAAAGATATTGAATGACTCAAATTGTAAGTTTATCTCCATAGAACCTCTCTGAAGTGCAGTATTATAAAATTAACATAATGTAACTCTCATAATTGGTTTATATGAAGTATTTATAACATCATCCTTTGCATTAAATTATTATTCTTCCACTAGGTAATTCTTAAACTGAAGCCCTACCATAATAATTGATATAGTACCCTGTACCTTCTTTTTTGCTGTTGTTGAAAAGAGCAAACCATAATTGTTATTTGTTAGCAATAATCAATAAGCAACCTCCGTGAAAGTACCCTGATCATTTTCTTTCCTTTGACTTTCTGAACCAATTAGGCAGCAACCTTGCATTTGCTTTTCTTCCAATAATTATGTCAAATTATATAGGACAAGGAAATGTATCTATTTCAGAGTTTGCAAAACACACACACAGCAACCCCATTTTAAGCAGAGTAATTGGAGTATAAATCCTATCACTATTATTCATGTATAAGTAACTGAAATTTAATGACTCTAATGAAATAAAAAGTTCTTAAAAGAATAATTTATTTTATGCCAGACAATAGAGGAGACAGAAAAATTGAAAAATGAATCAAGTTAATAAAATATTATAAAAGGGAAACCTATTTTACACATAAGCTATGTAGCAAAATGTGAAATATAGGAGAATAGTTGGAATTTAATATTGTCTATAAGTGGTTTGAAATATCAGATTCATTTTTATCTTCCCATAGAAATAGGAAAAAGTAGGTATAAGAAAACCAGTGAAAATTATCGTCATCAACTTTATTGAACACTATGCATCGATGCACAATTATGGTCATTGATCAAAAGCAGGGAAGGTAATGTTGACCTTGGAAAATGTCAACATGGTGAAAAAATAGTAAACAATCAATTACAAGTTATCTTTTATGTTCAAACCCATACTTTAAACAAGGAATTTTGGGGGCAGAAGATAAGAAAGGGTAGATAACTTTCTTTAAATGGCTACTGAATGTTAACAGGTTCTGGGGGTACGAGTTCATGCTTAGAGTGTAGCTTCATGCTGCACATCAATTTCAGATTCTGTTTTTGTCATATTCTTAGCAACATCTTTGCTTAGAAAGGGTGACTGCAATTCTTTATTCTATTATGAGTCCTCTCCTCCTGTTTTTTTCTTACCATCTATTTCTATCCTCATTATTCAAAAATATTCTTATACACATATCTTTTCCTCAGCCTGCTTTTCTAACATGTGAAGCTATTTTATCAGGTAGCTAAACTTTATTTTTCCAATCAAATTAGCACTGGAAGATAACTTCCAGTTCCTTCTATGTATAGGATTTTTCAAAATAACCTGATAATACTGTTTAAAATGTCATTATTCCCAATAATTATGAGCCCCTGTGGTAATGACATCTTAGGACTGTAATTCTCAGTGGGTGATGAAAACATGACATCCCTGTATCAAAATCAACATCTCTTAAGTACTCAGAAGCATTGATTTTAGGATAGGAATACAAAAACTACATTAAAGAGTACAGGTACAAAAGCATGGAGATTCTTTCATTTTTATTTCAAAATTGTAAATGCTAATTTTGTAGTTTTCCTGTCTCCTATATTTCCAGTTTGTCTAAATCTGTGAATGCCACCAAATTATAAGATAAATATAAGAATTATTGGCATATTTGTTCACCCATTCATTTATCCAAGCTTGAGAAAAATTTTCTCACATGTATAACAATCAGAAATTTTTATTTTTTATATAAGTAATATCCTAAATGCTTTTGGAAAGTAATTTGGTTTTGTTCAAGACAACTTGTTTCATTTGCTCATAAAGAGCTACATTATTAAAATCTTTCTCATATTATTTGCCATATATGAGCAGTTCTTTATTTAACACTGTTACTAAATTATTTTTAGCTGTTAAAGCATCATAACCCATAGACATCCTAAGGCCCTTTCTATTGTGAATACTTTAGCTGTAAAAGATCATTTTCTGTGATAATATATTTTTAGCTATTGCAATGCTTAGATAATACTCCACAGGCAAACTTATGATTTACAGAAGAACAAATTTATCCCCAGAAAAATAAGTAACTTGCCTAATGTCATATTGAAATGTATTTATTCAGATTCCATTTTATTCTATTATACTAACATTTACAAAACATTTCTTGTCCAACTTTGGTATAAATTCCCAAAGTCGGTTTGCTTGATGTTACATTTTTTAGCCTTGCAGATATGCTTAAAAGCTAGTTATTTAGAAATGCTTTGGGGGCATAGAAAAAGTTTGGATGTGTGACTCTGTCTCTTTCTAGCTTGATCCAGTATGCAAAGGTTTTTAGATGTTTCAGACATACATTTTATTTTAAATTAAATGGGAGGTCTTGGGAGGAGGTTAAAGCAGGTGATTAATACAATCAGCATTAACCTTTGGGAACACCAGACAGTTTGTTATGATGGGGAGGAAGAGGTCTTTGAACTAGATTAGACTTCAGGGGAAGTATATTTACACACACACACACACACACACACACATCTGTATTGGCATCTAAGTAACTACGTTTCAGGAAATCCTAAGTTGATTTCAGTTCCTTTAAAAATAATCACCTAGAGATTTGCGATGGTGTGGAAGTGGGGCTGCAGAGGAGCACTGTGGGCTATAGCGGTTGGCTAACTACACCTTGTGTACCTGGGAAAGACCCCACAGCCACCCTTGTGATCTTTCAAGGGAAGTGATTAACCATGTAAGTCACCTAAAATGTCTTCCTGACTCTCGATAATCGAGATGTATCTGCATAGACTAATTTTCCTCTTAAAATATATGAAAATATTGATAGTTTGTTGTTTTCACAATGGCAAAGATTACCAAAAAAATGTAGTGAGTAACCCGTTTAGAATATATTTACAGAAATTATCAGCTTTTGAGTACCTGATCTATCCTAAAAATCTCATGTAAATAAATGTGTTTAAAGTAGAAACAAGTTATGTAAAACTTTGAGAGGGTGGCTCTGAGAATAAGGCTTAGGGAGACTAATAGAATAAAAGAAAAGAAAAGAGAACCCAAGGGTTACAGTATTAATGGGCATGATAATAGAGAAAGGAGAGATGCAACTCTCTTCATCAGAAGTTGCATATAAATTGTTAAGAGAACCTCATATCAAAATTATTCTCTCTATGCCATGTGCTTCCCCCCCCCCATTCAGTTCAGTCATACTACAAACATACATTTAACTTTGGCTATGAGCTGGAAGTGGTGTTGTGCCAGTTGTGGTGATGGAGAAAGAGTTGACATGGGCCTTCATGGAGCTTTCATGATGTTAGGAGTACATGACAATAAATGGATAAAAATATTAAACAAATTCAACATAGGGATAGATATTAAAGTTGGGCATGGGAATAGAATGTATCTTTAGGAACAAGAGGAGGGAATACTTTAGGTAAGATTTTTAAGGAAGAATTCTTTGAGAAGACAGTTTTTGACTTGTAACCAATTGTTCAATAAAATATCATGGAAAACAGATTCCCCAGAGGAATGGACAGAAAGGAGAGATGCCTAAAGTGAGAATGAGATGGTATATTTGATGAACACAATTAATGTCAGCTCTGGAGAACAGCAATGAGGGAGAAAGTATATGAGACAAGGCAAAAAACAAGATCTGGACATGAAGGATTCATAATCCCATCATGTAGAATTAGGTTAGACTGCATTCTGAGCAGAGTTATACCTCAAAAAAGTAGACCCAGCCCTGGCCAGGTGGCTCAGTTGATTGGAGTTTTGTCCAGTAAACCAGAAAAGTTGTGGGTTTGATTCATTCAGGTCAGGGCACATACCTAGGTTGCAGATTTGATCTTGGTCGAGGTGTATATGGCAGGCAACCGATATCTCTCCTCTCTCTCCTCTCTCTCTCTCTCTCTCTCTCTCTCTCTCTCTCTCTCTCTCTCATTCTCCTCCTCCTCTCTTTCTCAAATCAAAAAGCATATCCTCAGGTGAGGATTAAAAAATCAGGAAGTGATTATTATGAAAGGATAGTGGGTATTTTTGGAAGGAGAAGAGCCATAATTAAGATAGGAAAATGGAGGGACTTCTGGGATGCTGCTAAAGTTCCACCTCTTGATCTGGGTGATGGTTATAAGAATATTCACTGTACAATAATCAGTCACTGTAGACTGATCTCTACTTTCATTTTTTAGCTGTTTTATTGTGAAATAAAAGGTTAAAAATGCCTTAATGAAAGTAGCTACCATATATAAGGTATATCAAAAAGGTGACCAACCATATATTATGAAAAATAGAAACAGTTATTGAAAAAGATACAAGATACAAGAAATATTGTACAACAAACAATGACACATCAGTCCCCTTCAAAGTAGACACCTTGGGATTTCACACCATTCTCCCAATTGCCATCAGCTACCCTATTGTATTTTCCCAAATCTCCTTGATGGTCTGAAATATCTTCTCTTTCAAAGTTGATTTTAGTTTTGGGAAAAGCCACAATTTACAGGGCACCAAATATGGGCTGTAGGTGTGGAGGGGCTGAGTCACCTGGGTGATTTGATGTTTCACCAAAAAGCTCTGCATGAGATGTGATGCATGAACAGGCACATTGTCATGATGAAGTTGCCAATCTCAAGTTGGCCACAGCTGCAGCCTTCTGAATCATCTGAATAGTTTCTGCAGAGGAATGTTCAAGAGTAATGCAAAATGTGATACAGGTTCATTGTTCTACTCACTCAGTCATTTTGAATGTAATGGCCACACAGTGCACATGCTTACTCAGTGGCGTCAGCTGAGTGGTACCCAATGACTGGTACAGTGAGTTGTCATTGTTCACAAATATGCATTCCAGTCCACTCTCCTTGGCTGCCCGGTTACATCAATGTCACACAATCCATTCTTGTTATATAAACAATGGCTGGACTTTTTCTGAACAGACCTTATGTACATATTTTTTTTTGGATAATATTATGCTTATAACAATGTTTGAAATATCATTTGCTAAATTGGATGTTGTTTGCTGGGGGGACAGTGAAAGAAAATAATTGATCCATATGTTTTTCACTTTTACTGTTCTTTTATGTTTCAATCTGTTGGAAAATTCAGTTCCTTGTCAAGAAACGTAAAAATGCAGACCATTATACCTAAGTTACTTCCAAACAAAGGTATTTGAAATTCTCTTTGCACAATGCAGTTTAAAAAATTATCTTGACTGTTATTCTTCCAAAAGGTAAAAATATCATAGAGTGTATTTTTTAGCTGTTAAGGGTTGTCAGATATTAGCCAAGAACATGTAGGTGCTGACCTCTATTTCAGGGTGCCTTTTTTTAAGTGATGAGTTTCTACTTTAAAATAATTTTGTTTCCTGATTTCAATGGTGACAAATAGAATAGGAGCTCTATGTCATAGCAGGTTTTTCCAATATTAGGTAGTGCTATAGACTATATTCCAAGAGAATTAATATAGTCTCTTTAAAAAAGGAAGTATCACTGACTACATCCACAGTGCAACAGAATGTGCTCAGGATGAGGTATTTACAGTAGAGAAGGAGAATAATGTTGTAATATAGATTCAAAAAGTAGGAAAAAATCTTTACATTATAGTTCAATCCTGAGACCATTATGACAAAAAGAAGCCAATATTTACAAACAATTTTCAAAAGCAACTAAAACTGGCTTTTATAACATTTGAATTCAAAAATATTCTTTCCACCATTTCTTCAGTCTAAGTGTTTTTTTCCCTTCATATCTACCAAGACAACAACACATGCAGTGCTCAAAAGGAGCTTTGCAGTTATGCGTGCTTCTCTACTGTTTTTCTGCTTCTCGAACCAAGATTCAAATATTTACCCTTATAATATGTGGTACATGATGGGGTAAATAAAATTTAAATATTAACACAATTCATCTTCCCATAATGTGACTTAGGATGTTTACTGGCAAGTAGTTAAGGAATTTGCTTACAACATTGGTCATGCACCTTCTCCATGGAAGGTAGTGTGCTAAATACAAGGGCTAGTCTATTGCACAAGGACCATTTCTTTTGATAAAGACCTTCCATTCTAATAGATGATACAGATATATAAGTAAATAAATTAATAAGATACATTCCAGGTTGTGATAAGTGGCATAATGTTAAAGAAAAGCATGATAATATCAAGGTTGGGCATTTGGAGGGAGTGCACTTTATGTGCTGCCATTAAGCTGGCACCCAAAGAGCAAGGAACTAGTCATGTGAAGACAGTGCAAACAAGGCTCTAGCGAGAGGAAGTGCCATGTCAACGACTTTAGAAACAGTGAGATTGGAGCTTGGTGAGCAGGGAAAGAGGTGGAGAACGTTGTGATAACAAAGGAGAGGCTGTCACAGATCAGATCATGAGTGATCTTTCCTTTTATAAAGGCTTTGTACCAAAGGAGTGTGACATGGCACTACACTCCCAGAATGCAGTGGCTCACTTCTAGTAAACAGTCAATTATTGTCAGATTTGTACTAAGGTGTTATATTGTTTATGTAAGAATTTATAAGCAATTCTAATAAGTAAATTTTGCTATGGAGATAGAGATTGGGTAAGCAATACTCTCTTTTTTATTGCCAAAAGATTACTGATTACCAGCCATGTGCTTTGACCTTTGGAATATGGACCCCAGTCCCCTTCTAAAAGGGATGAGTTGGCAATCTATTCAAAAGCATATATTTAACACTTCTTAATGCACTCAGCAAAACCAGATCAAAATCTTCATTTGTGTTCTCTCTCATGAATTGGTAAAATATATTTTCTCATTCAATTTTATATACATATATACATATATTCTCATACATGAAATACACATACACTCAGAGAGAAAAATTTCAAAGCAGGGCAAGAAGGTGGGGAGAAGGGAAACTAGAGTGAGAGAGGGGGCAGTTTAGTATTTAGAAAAAGCTTTACTGATGGCAAGATATATAAGAAAAGGTGTGAAGTGGCACAGTTACAAATCCTAGGGATAACTAAGGATCTTAGGGAAGTGTGTTCTAGGCAGAGAAGAACAAGTGCAAAGACTATGAGGTTAGTTCATTCTCTCCATATATGAGGAAAAAGAAGGTGTGGGATGAGAATGTGACAAAGTAGGACAAGAGGTAAGTAGCTTTAGAGGTAAAGGGTATGAAACTCAAGAGTCAAGTTATCTATAAAGTTCTCATCCAGAACAAACAAAAAATGAATGAAGTGGAGGCCATTATTGGTGCAGTCAGAATTTGCTTTAATTTATGAACAATGTTAAGCCTTTTAGGTACTGAGATGAACATGTCAAGTCACCATTCTGATTTTGCCATCTTTTTCCACGAAAATGGCACCAAGGGCTTGTGGTAAGAGAGCAGTGATAGACTCTCTGGATTGGACTTGACCCTAAACAAACATTTGTGCTTAGGAAAATCAGATCTTAGTTAGTCATAGACGAGCTCTAGGCCAGCGGTGCCCCAAAGAAATATAATGCCAACTACATATGCAATTGGAAGTTTTCTAGTCACCACACTAAAACATATAAAAATAAATGGGTGAAATATATGTTAATACCATATTTTATTTCACCCAGCTTATCCAAATATTATCCATGATGCAGAAATCATGCTTCTCTCTCTCACAAGGATGTCTCTCTATCTATCCCCTCCCTCTTTCCCTCCTTCTCCCTCTCTCTGTTCTCAGCTCACCTTTTGTGCTGTTCATAAAGAATTGTTGTTGTGTCCTTCAATTTATCCTTCAATACAACTTTTTAACTCTAACTTCTATTTGGAAAATCAATTCTTATCTGCTAATTACCAGATTAGAATGAAACTACTTAGTTTTCAACTTTAAATCTTTCTCTCTATAAAACTCTTCTATTTGTGAAACACATTCTTCATTTTCTTTGGTACTTATGTGTTCAGAGCTATCCCTTAAGTATAGTTTAGCTTTGTCTGTATCCACTTATTTATTTTCTGTAAAGGTGGGTATTAATCAAGGAATCACATGTGAAAACGCTTAAATATATAAACCCCTGAAATTTCTGGAGATTTTCATTTAATAGTACTGATGTTCAACTTAGTTATCTGTATATTTGAAAAGACTCAAGACTAACATTAATGCTTATGTCAGACTGAGAAATACTGATCAAATAAAACCAATTGCAGATATATGTGTACCCTCATCCTACTCTTTTATGCCTCAGGGTATTTATTGATTGATCTTTGCCTGTAATTCCTCAAATCAGACACCATTTAGCTGGACTTTAGTTCAAAGATGCTTACCTAGTTCCAGCTGGCTCAGCTTCATTACCTGTACCCAGACTTTTGGCTTGAAAAGCTCTCATTTTTTTTTAGCTGGAAGGTAAAGGACAAAACTTATTCAGGGTAAGAGCCTTATTTATTTATTATTTTAATAAAAAAAGTTAGTGGCGGTATACTTCACGGTACAATTTTGTTGAATAAAAATCTCTAATGTGTTTCTGTTGGTATGGACCTGCCATTTCTGGATTTTCTATGCAGTTAATACCTATGCCATTGTATCTAATTTGTACCATCATAGAATCACATAAACATGTTCACATTAGTATTTCAATTTAAAAAAATAAATGCCTTCTATTTGCAATAATTGTTTAATTTTTTAAATGAAAGCATTGAGTATATACCATAATTCTAAAATAAATCTTTAGGACATGTAGCTATTATCACATTATAACTCAATATGTGTGTCTTGAGACTATTTTTTCATGATTCATTGGTAATTAATTACCTTCCAACATTTCCCATGTAATGATGATTTAACTTTCTAAGATATTGAAACCAGTCAATAATTTTACCTCATAATACTGAACTGGTTCTATGAAAATGCAAATGAAAGAGCAGAGTATTAGGCAAATTGAATTTGCATGAATAAGGTGTATGTGTATAAAATGATTCAGAATATTGGATATCATTATCCAATCATTATATTCATAGACCATAATAAGGAACAAGAGGAATTTGCCTCATAAAAGACATTAGCAAAATGGAAAATTTTATAGGCAATTTATATCCTAAGTCCTAACATGGGCCTGAATGCCAATATCTATACAACTAATAAAATAAAGGTAAAAACAGCATTTCTTTCAATATTCTGAAGAATATAGGAAATAAACTTAAAGAGGTTGAATATTTTCTAGATCTCTTCAAAGCACTTGAAAATACACAACTATTTTTTCTTTTTTTTTTAGATGTTGAGGTAACTCACTAAAGTGAACATGATTATGTAGTACAGAAATACAGAGTGGTTCAGAATACATTTTTGAAATTAGATAACAGAGGTTTGATTTGTGGATTTGCTATTACTAGTTATATATTACTTGAAGTGTTAATAATGCATTATCTGTTATTTTGCCATCGAAACAAATAAAAACACATACTTTTAATCTTTTTCAAATTATTTTTTTTAAATATAGCATAAGTATAGGGTAAATGGAGTCAGTCTGGCTCCCTCACCCAGATGTCTGGGTAACTGAGATAAGCAGTGTTCTCATAGCCTTGAGACCAGGTCCAATAAACTGTATTCTCATAACTTCCATAACCTTGAGTGGGCCCACATGTGCAGAATCATGCTCTGTTATATAATATTTTGGCACCCTGAAGGCTTTGTGTGCATTTAGCATATAAGGGATTTGGGGGTTTCCCACTGTGTGACATGCAGCTTGTGCTAGCATGGCTCACCCACCAGGAATAAAGGCATGTCTGGCGTCCCCACGGCTCCACGCATTTTCTTCCATCTGCCTGAATCCTGTGAATCCGCCTGGCCTTGACAGGCTGTAAGACAATAGGCTTAATTCTTCTCATCTTAAATGATAAATAAATGCATTTATTGGAAAGTCTTGCATATCAGCCAACACAGCACATTTCATAAATCGGATATTTAGAATGCTCACTGAATTCCACATTTAATATTTTTGAAAGTAGAAGTGCTAGAATACCTGATGCTAGAGCACAAAGAAAGCATTTAATATTTATTATTCAAAAGTCAAATGTTTAAAAAAATCCACAGCAAGTTTTTTTTTTTTAAAGTTGAATTTGCATTTTGTCTTAGAGCCTCAAGATGTGAGCCCTTAATTTCAGCTCCTGGCTTTTTGTGTGTGTGTAAATTTGAACAAGTCACTAAACCTCTTTAAAGCTTAATTTCCTTCTGTAACATAGAAATAATAGCAAATTATAGCATAACATTTTAATTTAACTGGGGTTAATTATAGAAAATACAGAAAAGACTTTGTAAATGTGAGGACAGCTCTTTAGATAGTGTTCATATATACTTTAAATTTACTCATTAGAAATGTAATAAAATATGCATTCTGAACTTTATCTGCAATTTACCTAATTTAAAATAGAAAAAAAGAAAAAACAAATGTAATGTTGGAAGTTCCTTCTAAATGTAATTATATTTCATTTCTACCTTAAACTTTTCTAAAAGCTTTGTATCGTGTAGGTTTCAGAAATTCAATGGAGTAAAAATAGTTCTTATGTTAAGGACTAGCTCTAAAATATACCCATGTTTATGGAATATTATACAGTCCTAAGAATGATTTGTAAAAAAAATACCTGCAATTATTAGGAAATGAAAAAAGAGAAAATTCTCAGATTTTTAGAATAATATTTTTATATGAATTAATCAATTAAAACAGTGGTTCCCAACCTTTTTGGCACCAGAGACTTTCATGGAAGACAATATTTTCATGGATTAGGTTGGGGAAGCAGGAGGCGGAGCTCAAGCAGTAATGCAAGGGGCATCCAAGGAAGGGGAGGTGGGAGGTTGGGGACCCCTAAATTAAAATATACCTGTGTATATAAATATGTATCTATGTCACTATATAACAGGAAGGACATACACCAAACTGTAGACAAACTGCCTCTGAGAGAAGAACATAAAAGTATAGGATTTTTACTGTTTAATTTACATATTTTTGAACAGATTAATATTTTCTGTGAGATTATTTATATGTATTATTTGCATAATTGAAACACCAATAAAGAGAAAAATACATTTAGTATTTATTAAGGAAGAATAGTTACTTGAAGTTAATATCTAAATAATAGTATATCAAGCCAAGTTTCTAATATTTGTCAGATAAAATCTCTGATATGCCTGAAAAATCTAACCTTGAGGCTAAGTGATCAAATTTAAAATATATATTAAAGAGTTTAAACATTCCACTATTATTATTAGTTAAGTCGATATCAGGTTTTAAAAATAGAAATGTACTATTTTATTCTCTTTTTATGTCCAGATGAACACTGTGCGGGCCAGAAGAGATATTCAGTTAGAATTATAAACATTAACCTATGTCTACTTGCAAAATGAAACTTTCTTAAGTTTATCTACCTTTGAGTCTGCTGATATGTTTGTTTTAAAAAACTTAAGGTGCTCTACACATCTACTATTATATATACATATGGCATTTGATACAAACTATATATATGTAGTATGTATTCTTAAACAGATTTCTACCATAAAGAAAGATAAATGGTTAACTGGTTTACTTTGTAGCTGATGCCCTATCAAGTTCTTAAAATTAAATGTGGTTTAGGTTTTCTGCTTTTATAATCTTTCAATTTATGTGTAAGTATATAATTCATATACATGATTAAAACACACATGTGAGTTTGAACTTTTATGTTGTTTCTATCTAAAGTGATGTAGGAGACTGAAAAATCATAGAAGTGAGAGGAATAGCTTATTGGATACAAATATGAAAATGATGCTTTATTAAAGTTCTGGGTAGATATGTAATTTTGCCTTCAGATTAAACAACCAGAATAATTATGTTTATGTAAAACCCTGCCAGAGGTAGTTTCCTGATTACAAGAAATTGTTGAGTTGACATCATGGCATATGGTAAAGAAATTAAGAATTTTCAACCTTCCAGGAACCTCTCCTTATTCCACTGAAATAGACCTGAAGCCTGTTTAAGTTGTAACAAAACATTTTGATGAAATTATTAAAACTGTAATCAAGTTACATGAAATTTTGCTTTTCATTCTTCCCAAAGCACTTTTATTAAAGTTTCAGTGCAAGATTTCAGAAGCTAAGCTCAGATATTGATAGTTTTTCTATTTGTTTTTTCTCATATTCATTCACCCAAATATTTATTTTCTTTTCCAATTTCCACATAAAACATATTTTTGACTCTGTCTTTGTGCCAAGAGCTGCTTTACTTGCAGAAATTAAAACACTCCTTTAAAATTCCTGCATTCTCACCACAGACAACTGTAATTGAACAACAATACAATAAAAAAAAATTCTGCATTCTGATAAGGTTAGGCAGACACTGAATATAAAAAAAAATCTGATTTTTAAGGCAAGGAAGTTAAAAGGAAACAAACACTAAGAAAAACCATAGAGTAAAAAACAAACTAAGGAGCAGGGTGTAGGCAAGGAGAACTGCACTGCAATGTTAACTAGAATAATCACGGTATACTTCCAAAAGAAATGGTGTCAAATGAGCAAGACTTGAAAGAAGGAACAGACATACATGTATCTGAAGGAAGATATTTCCAAGAGCAAGGAGCCAGTGCAAAGATCCTTGAGACTGTTAAGATAACTCCGGGAAGCCTTGTGTGATGAATGTAGTTCGAAAGGAAAGAAGAGTAGCAGGAGATCAAGCTAGTAAGGAAATGGGGAGCTAGTTAATGTATGCTTTACAGGCCATTGTAAGTACAGCCAAGTACCACTTAACTACAGTGATGCATTCTAAGAAATGCATCCTTAGGCGATTGCATCATTGTGCAAACATCATAGACTACACTTACACTAACCTATGTGGTATAGCCTACTAAATACCTAGGCAATATCGTATGTAGCCTATGGCTCAGAGGTTACAAGCCCATATAGCACATTATTGTACAAAATGTAATATTAAAGCACAAAAGAAAAATGATGCAATTAAGATATTTGAGAAACACAAGATGTATAAAGCTGTTGGCCAGTGTAGCATAGCGTGTTGTTTTACCACAAACTTTTTTTTAAGTAGAAGAGTATATTCTAAAATAATGAGTAAAAGTATGATATAGTAAACACATAAATCCAGTAACATTGTTACTTATTATCCAGTATTATGTAATGTACATATGCTATGCACTATATTATCATACAATTGTCAGCATGGTAGGTTTGTTTATACCAGCATCACTACAGATACATGATAATGCATAGCCCTCTGATGTTGCAATAGCTATGACATTAATAGGTGATTGGAATTTTTAAGCTACATCATATATGTAGTCTGTTGTTGACAGAAACATCGTTATGTAGCACATGACTGTATGTTGGTTCTTATTTGGGGAGTCATTCTAGGGTTTTGCACAAGACTAATATGACATTTACCTTTATTTTTAAATAGTTACTTTAGGAGATCGGCTGAGTACAGACTATAGGGGCCCAAGGATGGAAGAAGGGAGATGATGTAAAAGGCTTTGGGGGGCAACACGACTCCTGCTGTGAAGGTCACACGTGACACATGGCACCTCCTTCCCCTTGTGGACTCCTGACTTGGTCAGTGCCAGGCCAGGTCCTCACTGGGCCACTGAGGCAGTGCCATGGTGAGGCTGAGTAAAGAAGCCAAGCAGTGGGTGAAGCAGCTCTTCAAGGGTAATAAGTTTGCCATCTGCTAGGGCTTTATTCCTCCTAATATTGACCTGGCTTACTTTGGAGATCAAAGACTATTTGATCATCCAAATTTGGAAGCAATTACTGAACAGGGGGGACATGGAAGGCATGTGCTTTGCCTGGGATGAGACATTCACTAGTTGGATGGCACCGTGTTCTTACTTCACAGATGCATCTGTGGCAGAATAGAGCCTCTGTTGATATCTTTATGATAGACTGTATCAAAATAAGTTTTCCAGAATGTTAAATGAAAGAGGGGATGAGGGGCTCAGTAGGAATACAAAGGACCATATGGACATTAGTATGCAGAAGTGAGGGATGACTTGGAATTCTGGGCCTTCCTATGATGACTAACATAAACAGATGAAGGGCCTATTCAGTCTCCATAGATTCAAGGCTTAGCGTGGTGGCAAGGCTGGAGATGTTCTACACGGAAGGGAGGATTTCTCTCTCTCCCTATACATGTGTGGAGAGACAGAGCAGTCTGGGAAAGTGGTATCTAAAACCTTATGCTTAAATATGATACCGGATAACAACGCTCTAGGGAAAGCTGGTCTCATTTCCTATATGGGCTGCAGGATATTTAGTTGGCGATAACAGTTTCAACTGCTGTTCTAGAAGAAATCTCTTTACTATAGCTAATCAATGGCATGTGTCACCAGATAAATGGCTATTTATCTAAAATGTTTGTTGCTTTATTACAAAATGCAAGCTAATTATTTAGCCCTTCTGATAGCAATATGCCCACTAGATATATTCATAAATATGAAATCTGATTTCAATCTGGGGGACTTTAGTGATGTCTGAAAAACATAGATCTCAGGCTCTTTCAATGCCTTGTAAAAAGCCATATGAAAAACAAGTCAATATTCCTTGTTTCTACTACCACTCAGAAAGAGACATGCCTTTTGTTAGATTTGGTGGAATTTTCATGGATTTTGAATTCAGAATATAATATATTTGGTACATATTATCTTGTACTTCACAGAGTGGTCCCTGATATTTTAAGTATACACATGGCCTCCCATACATAGTTATTACAATATTATCTGCTATGTTCCCTGTGCTGTACTTTACATCACTGTGACTGTTCTGTGACTACCAATTTGTACTTCTCGATACCTTCAGCTTTTTCACCTAGCCCTCCAGGGCCCCTCCCCTCTGACAACCATCAGTCTGTTCTCTGTATTCATGTGTACCTATTTATATTTCTGTATGTAAAACAGGACATTTTCAGATCTTAAAATTGTCCCTTAATATCATTATCATCTATTTATTTTCCATCTTTTACACTAGAAAAGAAGCTTCATGAGAGCAAGAACTCTGTCTTGTTCACTGCTATATCATCCATTAATTACTAGAAAAATTTTAGGACATAGTAGGAAATTTTATTGTATATATATTCATATAGATATAATTTGTGAAACTATATATACTATGTGTATATGTGTGTGTGTGAAACTAAAAAAATAATAGAGTTCTGGTTCAAGATGGTAGTGCAGGAAGATCCTAAACTCACCTCCTCCTATGGACACATTGAGTCTACAGCTACATATGGAACAATTTCTTCTTAGTGAAACATTAAGTCTGGCTTAGTGATACCTACACTGTGGGAAAAGAAGAAAATCACATCAAAGCAGATAGGAGAGGCTGTGACACAATCTTGCCATAAATCCCTCCCCCAGAGTAATGACCCACAACCAGGCAGAAACACAAAATGTGGAGCTTTTCCTGGGGAGTGAATGTTTCCAAACCTACATCAGGCACCTCAACTCTTAGGACCTCAATCTGAGAGACAAGACCCCCAAAATTCTAAAATTGAAAATTAACCAGGCCCACAAACCAGGACCCACAAAAATGTCAGGGAGACAGCTCTTCAAGGGCCCACATACTCAGACTTACCATTTCATAACCCAGCTCAGAGGTAGCCAATCATACCCAGACTTAAGGTGAAGTCTTTAATAGAAACAGGCTCACCTGTTTCTATTAAAGTGTTCACGTGAGGGGCAGGCATCTGATTTAATACACAGATCCACAAGCCTGCAGGAACACTCCCCAGGATTGGAGACTGGTGGGTGCTCACCTCCTGCTCTCCTTTTGCTATGCATCAGAGTACCGGTGTATCCTGGAAAGAAGCTTGTACAGGAATCTGATGCCCTGATCTTTGAGACTGCAACTGAGGGAATGCCTCTTTATTGCCTGACTCTGGAGGCCAGAGATCTTATGTTCCTAGTCCCATAGGACTGCAGTAATCAGTGATAGCCAGGAAGGCACTCATAACACTGTCTGGTGTGTTGATTTTTGTTAGGGGCTACTTGTGCATTGCCTGGTTTTCGTGTCCAGTGGGACTTATGCTCATGGGTTACAGAGGACTATAACCAATGGGCAAATACTGCTTAAACAGCTACCAGCCCCAGGGCACAGCAAGAGGCAACAGATGCAGGAGCTCAGTCTTGATGTGAAGGAGACATACTAGTTAATCATCATGATTGTGGCCTGAGGGACAGCCGTCTGATTAAACACATCTTGGGGCGGACTATAGTCCTTTCCAGTGACTTCAGAGGACAGGTAATGTCTTCACACTCTCCCATTGCCATGCTCCAGAGTGCCAGTGTCTCTTACAGGTGACATTTACATGACTTTGTACCTTGGATCTTACTTCTGGTGTCCCAGTTTTTACAGCTTCTTCCCAGAGGATGCCCCTTGATTGCTTGGCTCTAATAGCCAAGGACTCTTGCATTTGTGTGTTCCAGGGTTCTGGCAATGAGAGATGTTTTTTGGCAGGCTGCTACCTACAAGGCATGATATGTATGATAGCAGGCTGAGGCCCACTCCCCTGTTTTTCTGCCAAGGAGGTCTATTTGCTTGTCCTGGAGTTTCTGCCTGTAGGGCAGGCTTCAGGTTTGGTGCACATCTAGTGGACCACAGAGCTACTCTCAAGGAACACAGGCTGTGTGTGCCATTGCGGCACTCTCTTCCGTCTTGCTTCAGCTCACAGGTGTCCTCCAGAAAAGAGCTCATATGCTTTTATGGAGCCCCAATTTTTGCAACTGCCACCCTGGAGATTCCACCAGATTGCCTTGGGCCCTCACAGACTATACATTTTCATATTTTTAAAGCTTCTGTCTGAGGGTTTTGTTTTCAAATAGCCTGAGTTTAGGTGCCAAGATCCAATCCTCTCTCCACCACTTAGGGGCACTGATAGGTCTTGGCACATCCTCAACTACTGGGAGAATTTTAAAACATAATAGATTGCTTAGACAAGCACGCAGGTTTAAGAGTTCACAAAGAGCTGGGCAGAGTCGAATGACAAGTTTCACCTCCTCCATAAGGCCAATCCTTCAAGAATATGAGAGGTGGTTGTTTCATCTATTATACAGACACCAACATAGTGCGTCAATAAAATCAGGAAATAGAAGAATGTGTTTCAAATGAGAGAACAAGATGAGACCTCAGGGAGAAAAAAAAACTTGAAGAAATGGAAATAAGTAGTTTACCCAACAGAATTAAAAGTAATAGTAATAAAGATGCTTACTGCACTGGGAAGAAGAATGGATGGACACAGTGAGACCTTGAACAAAGAGATGGAAATTATAGGAAAGTACCAAATAAAAGTCACAGAGCTGCAGCATATAACAACTGAACTTAAACATATACCATGGCAGTTCATCAGCAGATTAGATGAAGCAGAAATAAATTTCAGTCAACTTGAAGACAAGATAAAAGTCATATGATCATCTCAATAGATGCAGAAAATCATTTGACAAAGTTCAAAACCCATTTATGATAAAAATGCTCAAAATGGATATAGAGGGGATCTGCCTCAACATATTAAACGCCATGCATGGCAAACTCACAGACAACATTGCACTCAATAGTGCAATGGTAGACACCTTCCCTCTAAGGTCAGGAACCAGACCAGGATGCTGACGCATGCCACTTTTGTATGATACTGGAAGTCCTAGGCAGAGAAATTAGGCAAGAAAAAATAAAACACATCCACATTTGAAAGAAAGATGTAGTATAATGGTTACTATGAGAAGATGACATGATATTATATGTAGAAGTCTCTAAAAGCTCCATCAGGAAACTGTTACAAGTAGTAAATGAATTCTGTAACATTATAGGATACAAAATATACAACAATCTTTCCATTTTTATACACTAATAAAAACTATTAGAGAATAAATAAAACAATAACATTTATAATTGTATCAAAAAGAATTAAAAAATAATAAAATGGAGGAATAAATTGAATCAAGAAGGTAAACGTCATGTATATTGAAACCTATGCAATATTAATGAAAAATTGAATAAAACAAGTGGAAAGACATTTCATGCTCATGATTGGAAAAACTGATATTGTTAAATTGTTCACATTACTCAAAGCAATCTTCATTCTATAGAATGTCTGTCTAAGTTCCCATGGCATTTTTTACATAAATAGAACAATTCTAAATTTCAGGAACCACAAAATACTGCAACTAGCCAAAACAATCTTGAGAAAGAAAAACAAAGCGGGAGGCATCATGCTCCCTAATTTCAAATAATACACAAAGCTATACTAATTAAAACAGTATGGTATTGTCATAACCACAAATAGATCAATGGAACAATATAGATAGCTCAGAAATAAACCCCAAAATTTATGAGCAACTAATTTACAACAAAGAAGCCAAGAATGTGCAATGGGTAATGGACAATCTTTTCAATAAATGGTGTTGGGAAAACTGGACAGCAACATGCCAAAGAATGAAACTTGGCCATTATCTTATAGCATACAAAAACTTAACTCAAAATGAATTAAGGGCCTTACACATAACCTGAAACTATAAAATTTCTAGAAGAAAGCATAGGTGGTAAACTCCTTGACATTGATCTTAGCAATGATTGTTGAAACCTGACACCAAAATCAAGAGCAACCAAAGCAAAAAGAAACAAGTAGGACCATATCAAAATCAAAAAGCTTCTGAACAGCAAAGAAAACCATCAAGAAAATGAAAAGGCAACCTACTGAGTGATATATACAAATCATGTATCCGATAAAGGACTAATATCTAAAATATGTATTTAAATGCATATAACTCAATAGCAAAGAAAAATTCTAATTAAAAACTGGGCAGAAGGTCTGAATAGATGTTTTTCCAAAGAAGTCTTACAGATGCCAGCAGATATAAGGAAAAATACTCGTCATCACTTATAATCAGGGAAATGCAAATTAAAAGCACAATGAGGTATCAACTCACACCTGTTAGAATAGCTGTTATCAAAAAGACAAGAATAGCTTGTGCTGGAGAAGATGTAGAGAAAAGGGGACCCTTGTGTACAGTTGATTTGAATGTGAATTGGTGTAGCCACAATGGAAGATAGTATGAAGTTTCCTCTAGAATTTAAAAATGAAACTACTATATGATCCAACAATTCCACTTTTGGATATTTATCTGAAGAAAATAAAAAACACTAACTCAAAAAGATCTATGCAATCCATGTTCATTAAGCATTAGTTATAACAGCAACAATATGGAAACAATCTAAGTATTGATGAATAGATAAATGGTAAAGAAATTGTGGTCTATATTATTCTCAGCCATAATAAAAGAAATTCTGTTTTTGACAACCTAGATGGACCTTGAGGGCATTATGCTAACTGACATAAATCAGAGAGACAAAGACAAATACCATATGGTCCCTCTTACATGTAGAATCTAAAAAATTTTTCTGAGATCAGAAATAAGGAAAGGGTGTCTACTCTTGCCTACAACTGTTTGTCAGAAGACTCAGTGAAAGGGAGTTACCTAAAATTTATGTTCTAGATCTAGGTGGCCTGCATTCTCCAAATAGTACTTTACCTTTTCTGCAAATCTCTTCTTTAAATTCCTATTTTTCTTTTATTACACATGTATTTAGTAATAGCTTCAATCATCATTATCTCCTATATTCTGCTTAGTATAGTAATGAGGGGGAAAACTCGAGTAAAGAAAAATATAAGAAACAGTGAATAGGAGTTTCTCCAGAGAAATTATTTCTAACATTTTGTAAGAATCAAAAAGGGGAACTAGACTCATTATAAAACTCTACATAAATATTTTTACATTCCTCTCATCATTCTACTCTGTGAACGGTTTTATCTGAAAATTTTAATAACTAACATTTTAATAGTATAATTAATATTCAGTTAAAATGTTTTACCCTTTCTGAAATTGTTTTAGTTTGCAATTACAAGGCATGCATAAGGTAATTAATCAGCTACTTTTGAATCCATATTATATTATTTGACTTCTAACCTCTGATAATGATTGTTTTGCTACCTACCATGAGCAATGTTTTCTCTAGGCCTAATCTTACCTTTATTGAAATTTACTCTAACTCTGCATTATTCCATGGTAGTATATTGTAACAAAAAAAACAGAAGATCAATTTTTATTATATTTTTAGTAATAATGATAGAATCTTTCCATTTTTCAAATAACATAGTCAAAGCACTCTGTACAGCAATTTTAAAATAGAATAGAGCTTTTATGATAGAACATGATATATTGAAACAGCTCTTAGAATATTCTTTCATTCTGTTCTGAAATACTAACCTTATTTATTATTTCTAAACCCTGGTATGTTCTTTCAACAATATCTAACGTCAATATCTCGAGTTCACAGGAGCCTTGCCATGTGGCTTGTACTATTCTTCTGATGTTTCTATAGCCACACTTAAATTATAATAATAGCATTAATAATAATAATATCAAATAGCATTTTTGTGAGCCTACTATGTACCAGATGGTGTGTTAAACATTTCACACCATCGGTACATAACACACCATAGACCCTACTATGGTGTGTTAAACATTAAAATTTATCATTTTATCATAATACCTACTATGAAATAGGTATTAATAATGTCTATACAGCTTAGGGAAGAACAGGAGCCTATGATCATATAGCTGCAAATCAAATAAATTGCATTAAAATTCAAGAGTGACTCTGTGCTCTGTAATTACACCAACCCTTTACAGCCAGGATAAGATATAGATGTTCAAGTATTCATTTATCTTATAATCAAATATAATCCTTAATTGTGGCCCTTGAAATTTTCAATGAGATAATAAATCTTGTTTAATGAAAGGAAACATTTAATGAATGGAAGCCTATGTCTGGGTAACTCAGGTGTTAAGCACATAATAGTAATGACGCTATTGTTGATTTTTGTTCGACAAATGACTGGTACTTTGTCACTTATACATTACACTGACTGAAAATATGCATCATTCATTGGGTTTGGGTGAACTACTAAATTCATCGTCACAATTTTAAGTACAGATTTGATTGTAACTGTCATGATTAATCAGATTATATGGCATTTTTGAGAGTGCATGGAAAATGAAAAAAAAAGAGTGCATGGAAAATGTTCTAGTGCACAAATGAATCCATTTTTCCCAATATTTGGTGTCTTTCAAATCTCTATTTATTGCACTAAAGTGGTGATTAGTACCTCCCAGGAAATGGTGTCCTGACTTTATCTCCAGCATTGCTACAGTCATGAAGGTTCTTGGCAAAAAGCAGTCATGCAGGACTTAATTCTCAGAGCTTTCAGGGATTCCAGTACCAAAGATCATTCTACTATTATAAAATAAACACTGGACTGGTTTATTTATTTCAATCCTGTCATGGTTGGCCACCTCCAAAAAATGATTTTTTCTGCTTCTTTCACACTTCCACTGGACAAGAAACACTGTTGGAGAAGAATCACATAAATATGCAAATCAGAAAATCTATGTTTGAATGACATTCTCCAATGTTGTGTTTCTAATCAGCTCTAGTGCACATTTTTTAATGCCACCCCTCCCCTTTTGTGTACTTTGAAAACATCATATCTAATCATTAAACACTATTACCTCACATTCTCATTTTTTAGAAGCATATTTTCACTTCCTTGCCTGTACCAAATTTTGGCTCTTCTATGTGGATGCTGTTTTCCTCAGGCTGCTCAGCATGTGGGCACCATTTCGTTAAAAAATTCAATGCAAAACTTTGATGCAAATAACGTGTACTCAGATTACTTCATTGCTTCTTCCATCCCTTTGCTATCTTAATTACCAATCACTACACTGCTTAACTACTGCCATCTACATCCTGACCACTGTCCTACCATTTGAGGACTTCATTAAATGACTAATCTTCTTTCTACATATAAATTCCAAGGAACCTAATGATCATATAAATGAACTTTTTTCCACTTAGCACTCATAGTTTCTTGACATTTTCATTGTTAACTTCATTATCTTATTAGACCTGAATAAGGATGCTCCAGAGACATTCTTTATAATTAGCACAAATGCACACAATGTTCTCTTCATAAAATTTGTTATAAAGAGAGCAATTAGAAAATTAAACAAATGGGGAAAAACTTCTCAAATATCTAGTTCAAACTGAGGGGGAAGGAAAAGGAAATAGATTTTAAAAAACAATCTTCTTTCTAGTAGTTACTGCAATTATTTTTTAATCTTAGAACTAAAATAGTAATTTTAAAGCCTCTAATGTACTAACACTTTCCACTTTTGCCAACACATAGCTTTGGGTATATGTGTGTTTTGCTGTTCATGGAAATGCTCTACTTTTGAAATCTTAGACTCTAATCATACACCTGGAAATTAGCATCATATCTTTTCAGACTCTTGCTCATTGACTTCCTGTTGACATTCAGTCTCTTTAGTTTGTTTTAACCACTTGCAATTTCAGTGCTCTTGGGCTGCTTGCTTAATCTTTGTGCTTCAATTATTTCATCTGTAAAATGAGTTAATGACAGGACCAACTTTGTTTGTTGTAAGGAAGAATTCAATCAGAACAGTAAGAACAGTTCCTGACACATAGTCATCACTAAATAAAACTTAGCCATTTAATTAATCATATTATTTATATCCCTATTATTAATCCATTATTATTTTATCCATTATCCACATTAGCCCTTCCTCATTTCTCTTCCTTCCTTAACTAAGATTCTTCATTGTTTGTATGCTCTCTTCCTGGTATGTTCTACTGTTCTGTTCATGCTACTATTTTCTATACCCTTAAAACAAAATGCAATAATAAACCAACTCTATAAATATGTACTCTGTTTCTCTACTCACACTTCTGAGTACTTCTGAAGAAAAATCATGGACAAAAATGGCTAGGGTCATTAGAAATTCATGGTACCTTACATCAGCTCCCAGTTCAACACTTTGTGGTGATTCTATGATAGGTCACTAGTCAACCCTTTCATTATTCCCTTGGGTGGCTAGTATAAACCTGCACTGTCCTCCTCAAGTCTCCTTTACCAACTTTTTCTTCCACATTATCTAGAGATTAATTTTTTTCTTACTTCACAACATAAACTAAAAACAACTGGATGTCGACATGCTGAATTTCCTAACGTCTCTCATTTACAGATTCATCTATACTTGATCTCATGTATACTTCCTATTTTCCCTGACATGGAGGAAAATTCACCCCTACATCTATTGCAGTCTAAGGCATCCATCTGGTTTTATTTTATCCTAGCTTCTCCTAGCTCTTCTTGGAAGCTATTTTATCACTTAGGTCTGATTTTTTTTTCTTGCCTCAAAATAAACAGACCCCACTGTATTCCATTAAGAAGAAAATAAAACAAAACAAAAAAATCTTTCTCCTAGCTTTTAACTCCCTGCTACAGCTAAACTCTCAACAAGTGAATTCTGTGTTCCTTGTTTTCATGTTCTCAGGATTAATATACCCTTTAACCCAAACCATGTTGTGTTCTATTACCGATTCATGAAGCTACTTTTGTTAAATGAGCTTATTGAGCCATTATTTGTAATGATGAGTAACCTATGATATACATATTTGAAACTATATGTCTATATCTGCGTCTGTCTACATTCATCAATCTATCATGGGCCTTGTCCTCCAGAGGTTATTCAAATTCATTTTAGGAAACAAAATGAACAGCCTATAGAGTAAACATGCAAGGTGCTATATTCTCAAATCTGTCTCCTTTTACTGCAGGGAAGCTCAAGGGTAACCAGAAATGATATGTTCTCATCTCAATCTAATGTGGCCCATGGATATTTCTGAGGCTGTTTTAATAAATTGGCATTTTTCATATTACATTGGTAATTTTCAAAATTGTATACATTAGAGTAACTTTCTGTAGTATGGTCCCCTTTGGCTTATTTCATCTATGTCATTATAGAACCTTGTAATATAGTGGCTGTCAGGCTCTTCCACTGGGTTCTTGGGGGTTGTGCAGAACTCTGTTAATTGCTACTGCAGCAGGGAAGGGTCACAGGTGGAGAGAGTAGGGCTGTGTGAGCATTTTTTCAATAAACCCCAGAAGCACCACCTTCAACCAGAGTTATTCCATCATAAAATATATTCCAAATATATTTAGCTTCTCCACACATTTTGTTCTTAAAGTTTCCATGGTCAAATCCAGTGAATTGCACAGAGGCTTTGGCATCTGACACACCTAGGATTTATTTTTATCTCTCCCACTTTCTAGTTAAATTATTTTTGAATTTATTTCTTTTATTTCTTATCCCTTTCTAGGGGCTTATACTTTCAAATTTCAAGGTTGCAAGATATATGCAGCACATAAATAACAGCAATAATCACTTTTGTTTGCAAATTTATAAGGTAGGTCACACTATCTGCATTCTATAAATAAAGAAATTCTAGTTTTAAAATATGTTGTACATGAGATTTTCTGATTTTTTCCAGCACTATTTATTGAAAAGACTTTTTTTTCACCATTGTATGGTTTTGGCTTCTTTGTCAGTAATTATTTCCCCATATACATGTGGGTTTATTTCTGGGCTCTCAATTCTCTTCCATTGGTTTGCGTGTGTTTTTCTACCAATATCATGCTGTTTTTATTACTGTTATTTTGAAGTATAATTTAAATTCTGGGAATGTGATACTTCCCACTTCATTCCATTTTTCTTGGGATTGCTTTGGCTATTTGAGGCTTTTTGTGTTTCCATATGCAACAATATGGGTGAATCTCAAGAATATCATGCTAAATGAAATATTAGACAGAAAAATTTAAGAGCTATATGCTTTCATTCATATGTTGAATATAAATTTGAAAGCAACAAATGAACAAACAAGAAATACAAATGAAAACTCTTAGATGCCGAAGGGAAGGGGGTGGCAAAATAAAGGGTAACAGGGGCCAAATATGTGGTGACAGAAGGTTTGGCTTTGGGTGGTGGGCACACATTGCAATACACAGATGATGCATCATAGAATTGTACACTTGAAACCTACATAATTTTATTAAATGATGTCACAAAAATTAATTAAAAATGGTGCAATGCTGAAGATAACTCAACTTGCCATGAATAGAACTAAACCCAGATAAATCTGATTCCAAGGCACATACTCTGAAATAAGATGTCATACTTGGTAATTTATGCAACAGAGTGAGTGCCAAGCCAATGAGAAGTAATAAGTAGGGTCTAACAAAATTTGTTACCTAATAAGATCTTATTTAGAATAAGTATATTACTTACACTTATAAAATGGCTTAAATTTTACATTTTTTCCTATGGTCATGTTTATATTTGAAGCTTAAAATACTCCTATAAAGGAAACAGAATAGATACTGACATCCCCATTTTAGAGATAAGCATCCAGAGATCTGTATAACTAAAAGGACTTAGTAAAACATGATTAGTAAGTGGCACAATTATATATTTTTTTGCATTTTCCCTTCAATGTCAGAGTGATATATGAGAAACAAACTTTTTATTCCACTTGTAACACAAAAGAACAATATTATAATATAGTTCAAACCATTTTTATTTAGTACCATTTAGTTGCATTAACTTGAGAAAATCTTACTTTATCTCCTCATTTCCCATTAGCTTTAGACATCCTTTCCTTTCCTTTCCTTTCCTTTCCTTTCCTTTCCTTTCCTTTCCTTTCCTTTCCTTTCCTTTCCTTTCCTTTCCTTCTTTTCTTTTCTTTTCTTTTCTTTTCTTTTCTTTTCTTTTCTTTTCTTTACCTTCCTTTCCTTTTCCTTCCTTCCTTCCTTCCTTCCTTCCTTCCTTCCTTCCTTCCTTCCTTCCTTCCTTCCTTCCTTCCTTCCTTTTTTCCTTTTTTGAGAAACAAGTATCTTTAGTCAATGCTTAGATGTGAAAGGTAACACAGGAGACTTAAATTTAAATAAGCATTCTCTGAATTTTAACTAATTTTACCACAATCTCAGTATTATATTTTCCTCAATTGTTTATCCTTTAATAAATGACCCTTGTTACTGACCTTAAACAGTGCTCTGCTGATTCAGATATATTCTGATTCACTGTGATTTAGAATAGTCTGATGGTAGGACAGTAATAATTGTTATAATTATGAACTTCAAATAGGATTCTGTTATAGTAGTTTCAGATATTCACTTAATAGAACAGCAGATGAAAAGAATAGGGAACCTTAGTGGACTGTTAGTTGGAATGCAGACTAGTACAGCCACTGAGGAAAACAACGTGGAATTTCCTCAAAAAACTAAAAATGGAACTGCCTTTTGACCCAGTGATTACACTGATGAGATTATACCCTAAGAATCCCAAAACACCAATTGAAAGAACCTATGCACCCCTATGTTGTGGCGGCACAATTTACAAGAGTCAAATGCTGGAAACAGCTTAAGTGCCCATCAGTAAATGAGTGGATCAAAAAACTGTGGTACATTTACACAATGGAATACTACTCAGCAGAAAGAAAGAAGGAACACCTACCTTTCTTGATAGCATGGATGGAACTGGTGGTATGTTAAGTGAAATAAACCAGGTGACAAAACAAAAATACCATATGTTCTCACCTATAATAGGAACCTAGTGAACAAAACTAACAAATGAGCAAAATAGAACCAGAGGCATGGAAATAAGGCACACACTGACTGGAACCAGAGGGGAGGGGAGGCAGGGGTTAAGGGAGGAAAGAAAGGTAAAGGACTAAAGAACAAGTATAAATGGAAAACATGGTGGGAATTGATTCTGGGAGTACGGTGCAGGGTGGGTGAGGCAGGGGAGAACAACAGGGATGGGGGGACTGGGACAACTGTAATAGAACAACAACAAAAAAATTCATGTGTATTTATATGCATGTTGGAAAATAACTCTGGGATATAAAATAAAATGTTAGCCATAAAAAAAAAGAAAAAAAAAAGAACAGCAGTTTCTCTTCTCTTTCTTTATGTGTAGATTATTTTAAAAAGGAATAAAGATGATGTGATATATTTGAATTTTGTCATACACAGGTTTAGTTAGTGAATATAATTATAAAAGAATGTAATTTATTTCCATTTTTTAAAAGCCTATGTCTTGGCATTCAAAATTTCTTTATATTTATTCATTAAAATAATTTTTTATTTTCCATCATCTGAATAGCTTTTGAATTGTCACAAATCCCCAAAAGCTAATATCTAGCATTTCCAAATAACTTAAAATAGCACTAAGAGTTTTAGATACCTTGTGTAAAAGCCAATTGCCTTCAATCACATAAACTCATATTCATGGCCTTTTTTTTTTTTTTTGGAGGTGATTATATTTGATTTATTTTGCAGTTGAGGAAATCTAGAGGTCATAAGAGATTTTCCAAATCACACAATTCTACCTAGTGAAGCCACAGCTAGGATTCAGGTTTCTTGAATTCTAAACCCATGCTTCTTCCACACTCTGGATGTGGACACATGTTATTCTCCATATAAAAGGAAAAGGTGTGGGTAAATTGTCAATAGTGTGTACATTTTGACACTTAGAGACTTTTTCGAATGTGGCTAGTGGATTTGCTATAATCAATTTTATCTTCCCAGACCAATCACCTTTGAGAATAATGGTCATGAGATGGAGAAAGTCATTGAAATCTGCACTTAGATTCTAGCTTTGAATATTTTGGGAGAAGTGGGGTAGTTGGCTACTTAATTGTGCTTGTTA